>NSMO01002739.1:6555-17410 GCA_002588565.1 Coelastrella sp. UTEX B 3026
GCAGCTCTCTACTTTCAGTGCAGCATTGCAGACGGGGCAGCTGGACCTTGCACAGTTTGGATTACAGGCTGAGGTAAGGGACTGCAGGACCGTAGCTTGCAGAAGCCTGGTCCAGTGTGCAATCAGCAGCCTGGTACACTTTGTCATGTTTGCACTTGACAGCTGCATGCATCAGGTGTGTTGGCTAAGGATGCCTTATGCGATACCTGATGGGCTGTCACAGCACTGGTGTGGTGACCTGGCGCCTGGGTGTTGGCTGTGCTTCAAACTACACCGTAGAGGTGTGATTGATGCAGTCTCCGGCTGTTAATGCTTGTGCAGTGTGAGTTCCGCCCATATTGGGGTCACACTGATGTTTTCTAGCGGCACTGTCTCTCTGCAGTCCACAAGCTCCCAGTGACCTCGCTAGCCAACTTCTGATTGTTACAACTGTTTCCTGGTGAAAGTTGCCTATGTTGCCACGTTGCAGGGCTTTACTGTCGCTGACTTCCTGAGAGCCATACAGGAGTTGGTGGAGCGGGAAGCACAGCAGGGAGGACATTAGCAGCACACAATTGGCAGCAGGAGTGGCTTCAGCAGTAGTGACTGAGAGTGGTACTGATGCATGACAGCTGGCAGCCTATCAAACCGCTGTAGCACGCTGGATAAGGATACGACAGGCGACCACAATGGGTATTCTCGGAGGGCGGGTGATGTTCGCGAAGGCAGCGGAAGTGTCACAAACAGTTACTGGGGCTGGGGCTGGCATCAGTTGCCAGTTGAGTGGCCTGCGATGGCAGTTGCATGTTGGCAGCTGTAGCCACGCAGCAATTGCGGAAAGGGGTCCTTCTTCAAATTAAAGAACCGGGTTGAACTGGGACTGTGACTGCAGCCTGGCTCTCCATGTTGACACATGAGTCGAGTCCTGTTCGATATCTTGCGTGCTATGTACTCTCCTTGCATGAGTTGAGTTGCATCAAGATCATATGAGATCAAATCTACAGCAAAAGGTTTCAGCTCTTGCTGAATGCACCGCCCGTGGAGTTGATGGCACAGGGTCCCCTATATGTTGTTGAACATGACCAATCTTGTTATCAGCCACAGGCTATTCTCCTCTGATCATTGTCTTCTGTCAGGCTGCACAGAACAGCTCCACTGAAGGACGCTGCCAGCTTGAACAGGCTGTGCCAGGTCAACGTGTTATCGCAGGAGATCTTCAGGGGTATCCATGTAAGACATAACGCAGGTGCTTCTGTACTATGGGACAGCACCACTGGTGAGACGGTCTCATGACCTATGCGGCTGCGGTAAGCAAGGCACGAACGTGCTATTTGCAGGCTGCACCCTGCCAGTGCCAGTGCCAGGGGTATGGCATGCGCAACAAAGGCATGACCACAGATTACTACAACGTACTCATCATATCTGACAATCCTGTATCCGACAGAAAGCGCCTCAGGCGTCAATGACGGACGTCAGTCAAAGAAGTCAAGCCGTTGTGACAGTTTGGCGCCCGATGGAAGATGCCATGCTGCTTATGAGGTGTGGTCTATGAGCTATCGGCAAAGTAATGAATCATTAGTAAATTAGCGACATTCTCCCACCTTAATCGGTGCAGCATAGCGTCCTCGTCTTTCACCCTGCAACTTGTAGCGGCCGCACAGTCAGTAGTCCTCGTGAAGTGAAAACTGAATTGCCGTTTTTGATTGTGACAGGAGCATCAGCGTCGTTGCCGGCGAAAGGCAAAAGGTGAGAGCATTGATGTCTATGTCGCCTTCATAGGAGCCAGACGGCAGCAATGCCTTATTCGTTGGCTTATATGTGTGGTCCGTTGAGTTGAATTGATGATCAGCTATCCATGGTTCCTCTGCGGTGGGCCAGGCCACTCTGTTTGCCCGGTTCAGGAGCTGAACCTGTATTGCTCATGCGCTGCAGGTATCTGACGCAAGATTATACTTTAGTGCCGCCTCCTGCACTGCGGCTGCCGCCAAAGACGTCCTTACAATGGAAGGTCGCGTTGGCGCCGTTGATGACGTTTGCAGCGTCTGCAACAGCCCGGTAAACGTCCAGCTACAGCTTGAACGTCCTGGATGCTATGGGGCAATTTGTGCTGATGATGTCCGGCCACGATTGAGAAACCCCTGTGGCATCGAAGGCAGTCAGCCAGTTCCTGCTGTCGTGTTGGCGGAGATGCTCACCGGGTATGGTTGTAGTCGCTGATGCTCGCAATCGCTGTATGGCACCGACCACCACACTTGCTTACCCCGACTGGCACCGTTCGCCTGACTACAATGGGTTCACACCTAGCCCCCTTCAGCTCTGCTGCATGGTATGACGTCTGGTGGCATCGTGAGGATCTGCAGAGGACTCTGCTGTCCTCCAGCTCTCTTGTTGTGACCCACCGGCGGTTCCAGCACAACCATATGTGTCTTCTTGTGGTCGCACCGGTGCTGACAGACGCGTCAACGTGTTGTCATGCTTGCTGCTGTGCGCAGGTCCACTGCGCTGGCAGGTTCTCTGAGCGTGTCAGCCACGGGGCCGAGCCCAACATTCAAATCGCTCATCCCGTACATCCCTGCAGCGGCAAGTCTCTGCCAGAGAGGTCAGTCAACAACTTCATCTAATGCAAGGGTTGGCAGGGCAGCTGCTGCTGACAGGCCCTGGCGCCAGCATCGACCCGGCATGCCTCACAGCCCTCTTGCTGGACAAATGCGGATGTATGCCACTGCTCAAGTGGCTGCAGGGGGCCACGGTCTATTGCATGAGCTTACCAATGGTCCAAGCAGCAGTGAAAGGTCTTCTGAAAGTGATGGGGGTTTCATGGCAGATATGGAATTTGAAATAGCAGATGGCACTGACTCTGATGCTGATGATGCTTGCAGTGCAGACACTGTGAGTTGGGGAGCTTAGATGGCCGGTTGTTGCATGTAAATACACTGTGGTCCGAAGGAGTGTGGAGGCCTTGTACCAGGCGCAAGGGATACCAACTGTGACGTGTGTATGCAAGCAACATGATGCGCTGTGATGTGCTGATGTATTAATGCAGATCTTTGTCTTTGGCAAACCATTATGCACCTTTTTGTTTATGCACCTCAATGCCCTATATCTGTTGGCCGAGGTGAAGTGTTGGACCTTCTGGAATAGGTTTTGATCAGTTGGCGTAATAGGTGTGTGTAGCAGGTGCATGTGCTTGAGCACAAGGGCCAGGGGGGAGGGGAGCATACGCGTGCAAACTGGGTGCATGTGCTCTGCATTGTGCCGGCAAATCACCTTAGAACGTTGTCTATCTGTTGGCCTGACCTGGCTGGGAATTCCCAGCCAAGTGCACACAGTGTGTTGGGGTAGAACTGGCCAATAGGGCCTGAGTGTTGACTATTGAGTGCAGCCATTCTTACAGCGTGTACCTCTGTTCAATTGACAGGTACTTGCGTGTCTGCAGGCCAAGGGGTATGTCCTATGACCAGTATTGGCTGAGTGTCTATGGGCTATTTACCGGTATTGCTGTGATGTTATGCCACAAAGTGGTGGACCAAATAGGGGGGGCCGCTTAGGGATGTCATTGGCGACAGGTTGTAGGTTACGCAGCTGACGCAGGGTTGAGCTTACCAGCATAGCATATGTGCCTGTCTTGTGAGTGCCACATTTGTGCCTAACTTATGAGTGCCACTGTTGAGTTGCTTAGAAACAAGATAGGCTGTGTCATCAATGCATTCTTTGCCTGCCATCCTGCCTGCCATGCCGCCTGCCAGTTGGGTTACTGTTGTTTGCTGCAAACGTGCGTGCTGTGCTCGTATGGTTGCAATGCACTGGCCTGGATCTCCTGTGCTGGTTGTTGGCTTGTTGTTCTATGGCTGCTGCTGTTGGTTGTCTGGCATATAGTCATCCATGTCAACTGATGAGGTGTTTCAGCATGCATGGGTGGGGCTCTGTGCATACCTTGAGCAACAATAGCATCTTGAGGATGGAAGATGTGGTGCACCATGTGTTTTGCGAGCCGACCTGACCTGCTTTCGAGCACTGGTCTGCAAAGGGTATGAAGGGTCAGTTGTTGCTCTTATAAAAGGTTATTACATGGGCTTGTTGTTCGACAGCAATGGTGTGTTCTCTGTTTCAAGCCTGTTGTGGCTTCTGATCTTTCAGTCACTGCCATCTGCACAGCGTTGGTTAGTTAGCCCGGGCCTTCTGCCCTGCATGCATACGTAGTATTGTGGGGTTGCCACGTACGCCTGCTTTGCCAACTGTAGTGCAGACTTTGATGGGTTGCTGCATGTATAGCTGCACAGAGTTGTTCCAGTCAGGTGTCCAGGCATTGCACTCAGGTGGCTGCTTCTCATCCATATGTGCCTCTTGTTGTCATTATGCTGGGTATGGCATGGCAGGCCTTGCTGGCAAAGGATGGCACTGACCTCTTGCAAAGGAGGCTTCCTCATGTTGATTGTAGACCTGGACCTGTCTTTGCACAGGTTTTGACTGCTTTGGGATGGTCGGCGCCTTGGCTGTTTGGGGTACGGTGTATAGCTGTTTGCTTGTGTCAGAATCGTTTGCTGTTGTGTCAGGTTTGCACATATCGTGTTGGCGGTTCGCTGCTTAGTGACAATTTGATCATGGGGATTGTGGGAAAATCAATCCTTGGGTAGCATGCTTTGCTGTTCTTGCAGGCTTGCTGGAACCCTACTAGCTGTTCTCCTATCGCCACCGAGGATGATCAGCGGTGTGGCTGTGTTGTTATGCATGCACAAACACTGCGATGTACCTCCTGTGTGACTCCCTTGGCCCACTGACTGGGGCTTACTAGATATAGTATACCCCATGATGTGTCGAGGAAGCTGTTCTTCCTTGTTTTGAGGGCACTTTTGGAGGATTGCTGTGGATTTTGAGGTGCATGCTCTGACAAGTGATAGGTATGTGAGTTGCTTTTTGAGACTTCAAAGCAGCATGGCAGAAGATAGTAATGCATGTCCCTGGAATCGCTGTTTTGCAGGTTTGCTGTTGCTTAGGCCAGTGACTTCAGATGCAGTCTCTATGCAGTTGAGGTTATTGAGAATGTAGAGTATTATGGTGCACACAATGCTAGCAGTTCCCTGAATTCACCCGGTTTGTTGAAGTATTGCGCACTTGTCTTCAGCTGTTTGCTCCCTCACTGCATGCTGTTTGTCATCTCAACTTGGCAGCCTACATGTATGCTTTGCTGGCTGATCGAGATGACCTGTGTTGACAGTAGGCACTGTACTTCTTGACCCTGCTATATGTCTGCTTGCCTGAAAGGCCTCATAAACATTGATGATTGGATGCTGGGACAGTGAGGTATTTGGCAGAAAATCGCTTCCCATGTCAATTGCATGGGCTCTTTGCAGCGGCATCTGAGAATGGCTAGCCTTTCAGTGTTGAGTGGCGAGCCTGTTGACTGTGACAGTCATGGTGCATTACTCTATCATAGGTGCTTTCTCTAAGATGGCATTGCCACCTTGTTTCGTTGTCCCTGCGCTCCAAGCGCATGAGCCTAACGCATGAGTTTACCACCAGCTGCGGGTGGTGCAAGACTTTCCAAACGTGGACTTTGCAGTTGTGGTAGACGTGCTGACGCAGCTGCTGTGCTACCCCCAACCCCTTTGCCAGTTCTATTGCACAGCTGAGGGATCACGCAGGTTCTCTTCAATCATTGCAGAACTCCTGCCACACAGCTGCTTGACCATCATTGAGTCGATGACGATTTGTAACGCTGGCTGTTTTGTTCTCAGAGTGCATTTTGAGTGTAGATGATTGCTGTGGTTCTTGTTGGTAGTAGGTGTGGCACAGCTTTGTATGCCTCGTTTCCCTGAGGTGGATATGGCATTTGCAGTGGCCCTGCGAAGTATCACCTATCACTGGCTACCGAGCTACCCCGCCAACTTTCATGCATCATAGTTGATGCTCACTTGTGTTATGTACAGTCTGCCACTGCTGGGTGCCCAATTTGGTTTTCGCGGGCCCTGCTGATTATACAGCTCATGGCGCACAAGCAGCTAGGACCATGTCACATCACTCATAACGCATGCTGTGGTACTGAACAGATTCTGACAGGGTTGTAATAGTGCTTTCAGTTTGCTGCAGTATGCACTGCATACGGTGGCACCGGCACCTTCATTCTCTGCAGACTGTCCTACCAGAATGGTACATGACTTTGTCACACTGCCAAAGTGGTATAACCATTGCCCATTGGTCTTTATTGCTTACCATGTTGATAGCCTTTATCACCCCCACTCCACTACTGCCAGTGCTCAGTGAGCAGCGCATGTTTGCTGCAGCCAAACTTTGTGTGTCCGATGAAGCTTGAGCAAAGCAGCGCTTTGTTTCTGCTGCCAGCATTGGCAATAACCTGTTGGCTCTTTTCATTGCGCAATGGAGGCAAGCCTACGAAAGTTGCTTCCGTAGTGTTTCATGCTGCATGGGCTTGGTATGAGGTGATATTATGCCATGTAACTGGCAAGACAGCTTTGTTCGCCAGCGTATGTGCTACTGCCTTTCATTCCTGCTTTATTATACATGTTCACGCACTATTACGAAGTTTTTACTTCTGTTATGGCAAGGGTTGCACTTCCTGACCCTGACCTCCTCAACAGCCTATAGTAGCTACTGACGTGCTTGCCGCGTCAGCAACAGTGGAGGCCATCAATGCTGGTACCAAAGGAGGCCAGCTAATATCAGCAGACGTTGGAGTCAACAAACGACCGTCTAGTAGAGCCAAAGGAATACCACAGCTAAACATCCAACGCGGGGTACCGGAGATCGTCCTGCCCCCTGGCATGCCAGCAGGAGTAAAAGCACACCTTAAGACGCAAAGTGTGCCCGACGCGCTACTATCCGATAGTAGTGAGTATGACAAGAAAAGAAGACTAGTAGTGAGTATGACAAGAAAAGAAGACGACGCTAATACACCCGACCAGCAGACCAAGAGGCCAGAGCGGAGCAACAACACGCCAAGCCGTTGACCGCAATACCGCAGTGAATATGACCCTGACGCAAAAGTCGCACAGTGCAACTTGATGCTGGGTGTTGGGGGTGCGATACCTACCAGCACGGTCACACACCTGCGAGAAGATTTGGGAGCCTCCCTGGAAGGCGCCAGACCCACAGCGCTACTGAAACAACTACACCTAACAGCTATAGAGCATCTTGAGAAATTATGGAAATTCCGGCGAGCCAAGATCAAAAACCGACTCGGCCAAACAAAGACGCTAACAACAAGGAAGTATACGCGACAAGCACACAGCCTTCCCAGCACATCGAACAACCTTGAAGAAGAAATAATTACACACTCTCGGTCCCCAAGGGACCAGCCCTCTCGCACCTTCGGGGACGAGAGCGGACGGTCGCCCCGACACACACATGTGCACATTACCCTCCCTTAACTTACGCCAGCGCTCTCTTGAAAGCGCTATGTGGAGCTCATTCATTCATTCACTGACGTGCCAGCCCGACACGCCGTTTTAGCATGACGCTCAGCCTAGGCCGCTCAAGGTGCGAGGGCACAGCGCTGTGCCATACCAGCTGGCTAGCCGGTGTAATGAATGGCCGAGCAGGCAGCTGCCTGCAGACTGAATTGCTGAGAGCTATCAGAACTTCTGATAGCCCCGGGGTGGTCGAGTCGTGTCGTCCCGGCCTGGACGGCCAAGCATCTGGTTGTCCGGTGCGGATTATTGCATGGTGACTGATACATGTACTGGACCCTGATGCCGTAACGTCTGATGCAGCTGTATTCGTTGAAGCCCGCTTTGCCATATATAAAGGCATTGTTGCGGTGTAATCTGTGTGGCCTTACGTTGAATGAGTTACAGCTCATGCCTGAATGAGCAGCTGACCAGTGCCACCAAACATTTCCGAAAACCTCAACTTTGACCAAGCGGCCGTTGATGTTTGGCGCTGCTTTGGCCAGATCCAGCAGTTTACATCTGTATAAACACCTCGACTGTGGCAAGCAGTTGATGCCGGAAACCAATATCAACCAATATAACTCATGCTGTACGGTAGCATGGATAGCATTCAACTCCTGTACAACCCATGTAGTTTGAAGTACCTGGATCAGCTACTGCAACACTTTAGGCCACAACCTTTGGCACTGAGAGACACACTCAGGACAACTGCATCCGGACAAATGTGCTTAGTAGCATGCAATGACACAGAAATCCAACAAGTGTGACATAATACCTGGTCCAGCGTAATGGCTGACAGCTACCACAGTTTGCTAGACAGCAATCGTGTGTCATGCACAACAAAACTACGCACAGCTGTGACAACATGCAAGATTTCTGAGCCATCTGCCTGCTCAGATGTAGCCGAAGGTTATATGCCAATGCATCAGCCCGCACAGATAACTGCTCAAGGTGCTGCAAAGAACGCAGCACAACGAAACCAGTAAGTCAGCAAAACACCCTGTATATCATTGTTGCCTGTCACCCGCCAGGCAGCTTGAGCAGAGCGCGGATGCAATGCAGGAACACAGATAGCAATGACCAGCTGATGTATTGATTGGAACCACACGCAGCCATTGCATCTGTTCAACTGTATGAAACCAGACAAAAAGGCTCAAGCAAACGGCACTTCAGCAACATATACAGAAAACAACAAACAATCTTCAATGTGTTCTGATCATATATTGTGCGACGCTACAGGAGAAGTCATGTCTGCAGCGTATGTAGACTGTCGAGCAGCCTAAAAGGCATGCACAATGGCAAGAACCTTTGCAATGAGCTAAAACCTTCAGAAATGGATGATGTACTACATGGCAATGGTGTGCACTGATTCGGGAAACACTCTGGACTCAACAACCCGCAAACCTCAGACTCAACAACCCGCAGACCTCAGAATTCCAAGCAATCAGCAAACCTCAAAATTTCAAGCAAAAAAAGCCTTTTGTGGCAGCTATAGCTGTTGTCGACCCATGTCAATTCGCTACAAGCAGCTGTTGCTTTCAAGTAGTACTAGCGCTCAATAGCGCACAGTAGCAAATCCGGGCCCACAAAACTGCAAAGTGTCTGCGGCAACAGCTAGACAGCCAGCCCATCACAACTCTACTACACCAGCACATGGCATGGTCATCAGGCGGAAAAAAGTACAGTGTCAGCAACATAAAGCTGAAAAGGCAACACCTGCAGATACACAAACAGGCTGCCCTGATTGCCCAAACCCAAGTGCAACGCTAGAGCTGCGATGAATTTGCAGAGAGACGATAGAGTCCATGTAGAGGCTTCAAGTACTCCAAAAGCACAGGCAGCATCGCTCAAAAATCACACTTGTGACTTAATAAGCCAATCATCAACACACGCTGATTACCCAACTCCCAAAACAACAAAGAACAGTTTGACATGACTTCGCTACAGTCTCGCCAGCTTCCTGAAAAGCCTGCCGGACGAGAATCGACACCCTCCTTCTGACCACTAGAAAGATCGTGGTATGATGTTCCCCTGAACAATGTGGTTCTCAAAACCATCAAGCGTCATAACACTCCCCAGGCAAAGTGACAGCCAAGTGCTGACTGGGAACATGGGGAATGCGGTCGGCAAACAAGCACTGTTGGTAAGCAAGCAAGTTTGAAGCATGTTGTAAAAGCTTGAGCTGAGGTTTGCTGAATTTTAGCTGCAAATTAAAGAAGCTTGCATCCTGGCACAAATAGAGTACTAAACCTTGAACATCAGTGGTTCAACAACTTTGACCAGCTACCTGATATGGAGCACCGGCACCATTGTCGTGGAAACGTACTCTGCAGACTGAATAATGCAGCACACACGCTTGCACCTTATGACTTGATATCTCGGAGCATCATAGACACGCCATGGACAGGTCACATTTTAGTGACAATGGTATTAGAACATTTCAAATGGAACCACAGGCGCACATCCTATCTGTAACAAACAGATACGTGCTACACAAATACTACAGCTATGCAATACCATGCAGGCCCTCAGAGGAAGCCTTGGAAATGGCCGCAACAAATAGCGACAGTAATAGTCTGCAAATCAGCTTCGACCACATGCATCCATTAGACTGCCAAGGGGAACAAAACCCACGGTAAACTGCCATGGCTAAGTGTCATCACGAACATACTACCAACTGCAGCTGAGTGGGCAGTTGCTCATGCAGAAGTGCTGGAATGCATATTTGAGACAAACACACGCACACAGACCATGTCAATCTCAAGTTGCAATCTCACATTGCAGGGGTAGATTGGTCAAAGAGGGAAGTCAAGTACGGCCTTTGATCACTAACACATCACATACAATCACACAGTTGTAAGCAACCAGTGCATGCTCGTTGGCAGGCATTGTTGTGGCGCTTTCCACGCAGCTCTTGGGTTGTGCCAAACAGTAAACAGTACTGGGCACATGTTGACATGCGTATGCCATGCAGCAGTCAGACAGGCCGGCAACAGGTAACAAACATCGTGATTGGCGTCTGAATTGACCTGAGCACTGCATGCACTGCCAGAAGACAAACCAGTGACCACAAACTGTGTACTTGCTGAGTGCATGCATGCCCCTGTAGTAGGTGTTCTAGTAAAGCAGTATGCGGACAACGGTTGTGAAAACTTGGCTCTGCAATGGCATGCGAACAGTCCAGTCATACTGCTTAGACAAGCCTGCAGCCGCAAGATACGCGTCATATCCCCAGGAACAAACCATCAACAACAAGTGCAACCTCATATAAAAGCGCAGGATCTGAACCAATGCTGCTGATCCCAAAATACAGATGTCCAGCTAATGACTCTCCTTTGAAACCTCTGTGTTCACCACAGACAACTCGACCGAATGCACCGTGATGGGGCAACGCAATGATTTAGGAAGTGCCATAGATGACTGGCAATGCGCCTAAGGACAGAGGTATCGAGCCAACCCTCATCAGGCAC
>NSMO01002758.1:6468-21031 GCA_002588565.1 Coelastrella sp. UTEX B 3026
TCACATTGTTCTGAACTTAAACCTTTATATCTAGTGCTCAACCTCGCCGCCTGCTACCTCTAGCTGGACCAAACCTGTGTTGACCAAGTCACAGGTGACAGTTGCGCAATGCAGCGTTTGTCAGCGCATCTGACTTGTTGCATGGCTCAGTCGCTTTCACAGTTGTGCCAATACTGTTAGGCGAGTCCTTGACAATAATTGACACTCAAAGCATACGGAGGAAGGACAACTCTTACCAGGTCTATATAGACCTGCCATATATGGCAACTGCTGCACACCAACACACCAACATGCCGAGACAGCTGCACAATACGAGGCAGCACAAATGCTTCATGACATCTGGCGAGACAATCTAGCCTCGTTACGGTTCTAAACCCATTATTTCAAATTGGTGCCAAGTTGGTGCCACATAGCCCAGTTTCTCACCCACAGACCTGCTGTGCAGCAGATCTGACCTGTTGCATGGCCCCTGGCCATGCCACCAGCCGGGCTCAATCACACCTTCACCCAGAGACTGCCAATATGCTGTGATACATGTGTTCAGGCCCACGCAAACGATCAATCATGCCATCTCAGCAGTAGTGTAAAAGTCACTGAGCCATGCAACAAGTCGGATGCGCTGGCAACAGCTGTCCTATCATGCATGGGGGTCGCCACCCAAAGAGCTCGTGTAGGCGTATGCCACAGCCAACAGGGCAAGTCACTTTGATTGAACCAAAGCAGTAGACACCGCTGCCTCCATCAAACTTAGGCTATAGTAGAAATGACAAAACTCATTAGTAGCACTGCTAGGGCAGTTGTGAGCTGCTGCTGGCGAGATACCAAGACTTCTAGAAAGTAACTGAGCCAATGCGGAGGGGCGCCAACCAAAAAAACGGGGGCTGCTCTAAGTCACTGCAAGGCCGATACCAAAACTTCTGGTCACCTGGGACCTAAGCAACACGCAGCACGAAGCCAGCAACCTTCCGCACACTGTAATATATTTCTAATTTATTGCGGCAGCTTGGCATACTACGTTGCATGAGCTAACCTTCACAGTTATGCAGCAAGTTCAGCTAGAAGCAGTTCCTGCATAATCAATTCAACCGCTAGAACACATGCATCGACAAACACCATGCATGTGCTTGCCAGAACAGCAACCAAAGCACAGCACAAGAGGAGGTTGACCACCGGGGTTCAAAACAGTTTTGGCAACAGCATGCTAATAGCGCAACACCCACTTGCACCAGGTTGCTCTGCACATACTTGCACATGCAAACGGATACACACCAAACAACAAGGAGCAAAATTTGGCTGCTAGGAGCACAAAGCATTTGCAGGGGATGCTGTCAGCGTCAGAGCTGGTCATCATAAACAGCACAGAGAGCTCTTTGTGTGGCAACCCCACGGTGTGACACTGCAGCCCTTGCCAGCGCATATGACCTGTTACATGGCTCACTCACTTTCTTGCAGTGTCAACCTGCAGCACTAGGTTGCCAATCATACTCACTGATCAACAGATGCAACACGCAGGCAACACATGGCCCCAAACCTCTGGACAGACATGTAGCATCAATGCAAGGCATGAGCCTCATGTAAAAGTAACGGAGCCAATGCGACAAGATAGATGCGCTGGCAAAGCTGCAGTGCCATGCATGGGGGGTCGCCACCCAAAAAGCCTCATGTCGGTACGGGCAAAAGCCCTCCAGGCTTGACTCAACCACCTGTGGGGTTGAAACCCAACACACCAACCCAACACACAATGTCGCTGTGCAGATCAGGCACAAAGAGCTAATCCCCACTTGTCTGCGATTGCCACAACTAAATCCGGCACCAAATGTGTGTACTGCTGGAGGCCAGGCCGGCCAACGCTGCTGTCCCTGGAACAAAACACTGGCTTGCAGCATCCAACACAAGACAACACTCCACAGAACCTGCTTTCACAAGGGTGACACTCACCAACCAAAACTCATGTTCCAAACACTCCACATGACACCCTTAAACATATATATTCATCTCTGTGCACTGGCCCTTTCACTCCGACAACTCAAAACAACAAACACGCTAACACGACACGGTCAAGCTGTATCTTCTCATGCAGTATACATTCACGATTAAGTAACCTGGTATGCCCGGCGGCCGCACAGCCGGTCTGTGGCCTACCCCAGCACTCCTGCTGCATGCAGCTCAAACGCCAAATCTTCTCTTTCCCAGCCGTTGTCTGTTGCACACTGTTTGTACGCGATGTACAGATGTACACAACCTGTGCATTTGCTATCTCAGCCGTCACCACTGCTGCTGCTGCTTGATCTAGCAGCTGTATACTCAGAGCACCATAGCAAGCTGCTTCCATGGTAAACCATTCTGGCATCACCCATAACACCTCCCCTCTGCAGTAAATCAGCCCCTTCTGCTGCTGCTGCTGCTGCTGCCAGGGACTTGCTTAATCCATCATCCTGACATCACCCATAACACTGCCTGCAAGGATCAGCCCCTTTGTGCTGCCGCTGCTGCTGCTGCCAGGGAGTTGTCTAGGCCGTTTAGTTGAGTGTTTCGATCTGTTCAAAAACCTTGAATACCAGATACAGGGCGGCTACGCCAAGCGCAACCATGACTGCATCATTCATTTGGTTGTCGTTCTTCTGGAAGAACTGCAGAGCACAGCGAGGTAACAATACATATGATGAGTAAGAGAAGTGTCAGGCAACAGCAGTGGCGGTAGTGTCTAGCAGTCAAAAGATGAGGTGCTTTGAAAGCATGACAAGGAAGCTTCTACCGAGCACCAACAGATGATACATATCAGCTATTGATGCCAATGAAACTTCTTAACTGCGTCAACTGGCTACTTTGAGCACTGCATGGCTGCTTTGAGCAAGTCAGCAACACATGACTGTTTGATAGTAACAGGACCCGCGGTGACAATGCAACAGGAAAACATGACATCAAAATAACAAAACAAGGTGACAGCATGTCACTCACCCTTGTTGGGTCATTTGGGTTCATGTAATACTCGTCCTCATCCATACTAGTGAGCGATTGTAAGCTCTCGTTCACTTTGTTGCTGATGCTGTCTGATGTCTGCTTTGCACTGGCTTTGGCACTCCACAACAGCCGCTGGCGCTGGCCATTGCAGTGCTAACACACAAACCGCTACCATCACGCCGCACATGAATGATACTGACACTAACCCCCAAAACACCAGACCTTGAAACACAACAGGAGAAGAAACAAGATCCAGGCAAAACAAAATGGCTGCCTGATAGAAACACGTCCAGACTGTTTGATGGGAAAATTGTTACAACCCGACTGTTCAAAAATTGAACAGGCGGCGCGCGGTAAATGTAACAGAAATGTAACAAAGTAACATGAGATCATGTGACTCACCCTTGTTGGGTCATTTGGGTTCATGTAATACTCGTCCTCATCCATACTAGTGAGCGATTGTAAGCTCTCATTCACTTTATTGCTGATGCTGTCTGACGTCTGCTTTGCACTGGCTTTGGCACTCCACAACATGCGGCTGCCCGTGACTGCTGCTGCTGCTGGGGGTGGTAGGCGGCTGATGTCCCAAGATTCACTGCAAAAATAAAAAAAGAGAACAGCGAACAAAGTGGGCAGGGTTCAAAAACAGTCAACAGTAACAGGTTGCAATGTTGCAGCAATTGCAAAGTTTGATGTTTGCTTTGCGCTTGCTTTGGCACTTCATGAGACGTGGGTGCCAATTGCTGCTGCTGCTGGGGGTGGCAGCCTGACTGCTGTCCCAAGACTCACTGCAGTAACATAAACGCAGAAAACAGCAAACAGTGGGTAAGCTTGGGGAGAATGAGGGATGAGTAGAAGTTGGATCATAATTCAATCATCATAATGCATATGTGGAACATAAACAAATGTTGAGCATATACAGGTAGAAATGACAGTTTTTGTTTGCACTGGCTTTTGGCACTCCATGAGACATGGTTGCTGGTGACTGCTGCTGCTGGGGGTGGTAGGCGGCTGATGTCCATGAATCACTGCATTACATAACAGGGAGGCGGTGCAACATTGATCACGAGTGTTGGTTGCTGCACTGGTTGCATTGGGTATGGCAGCCGGCTGGATCCCAGGATTTGCTACAGAAACAGCAAGCAGAGAACATCAAACGACGGTGAATAGGCTCAAGATATGAGAGGAAAGTAGAAAACTGCGATGTTATATCGTATACAGATACATGTAATAGCAGGTCGTCTTCTTTGTGCTGGCTTTGGCACTCCAAGAGATGGGTGCCATGAACCAGTCACCAACTTTACCTCATTCACTGCTGCTGCTGCTGCTGCTGTTGCTGCTGCTGCTGCTGCTGCTACACAACCATGCAGATACTCACGTGTGTGAGGTCACCCTGCCAGTCACCAAGTTAAGCTCAAACACTGCTGCTGCTGCTGCTGCTGCGCGGCCGCTACTGCTGCTGCTGCTGCAGCCGCTACTACTGCTGCTGCTGCTACGCAACCATGCAGATACTCACGTGTGCTATACAACACGGCTAGTCACCAGGTTTACCTCATTCATGCTGCTACTGCTGCTGCTACTGCTGCTACTGCTGCAGCCGCTACGCAACCCTGTAGGTACTCACGTGTGCGAGGTCACCCTGCCAGTCACCAAGTTGAGCTCAAACACCGACTTGACTGGGATTGTAACATCCATGTTACTGAAGCGACCGCTGAGTTGCCAATCTATCTGAGCCTTGTTTGGACTGTTATTTAACATCTGCAACTTCGTGACTTGCTGCGTACAGCAGATTCAAATTCGAATTCAAACATTCAATTATTTCAACATAAGGCGATTATCGTGATTGGCATAATGCAAGATTTGCATGAGATATGAGTCAGCAAAAATTGATGAATAATAAAACCATGGTAGCTGCCAACGACTGCAAGTGTATCGTTTGCATTGCAGGTGTCAAATGAGGAGCGACAGCAATTCAATTGTGAGATAGGAATAAAAAAAGAATCATAAGGACCATGGCATAGGGCTAGCACTTGCTGTGGTGTGGCAGTTGATACGGTTGCTGTGTATTCCGAGCCATGGCAGATGTACAAGGTGTTGATAGCAACGTTAAATGCTTCGTATGAAGTTGCGTGAGGCTTCTGCAAAGCGCATTTGCTGCCACCGATACCGTGCAGGCCGGCAACACGTGTGTAATGCACAAGACAGATACAACAGTGCTGACAAACTCACCGCTCGGGGGTTCTGCAAGCTCTCCCGCGCCCAGAAGGTTCTTCTGTATTTGTCTGATCCTTTGAAGGACCTAAAGCCGTCACTATACTGCACGTCCGGCTGGAAGAAGTTCGTGTTGTACTTGAACCGTGTGATGTCTCTGGCTAGTTGCCGAACTGTCTGCTCTACGGCTGGGCTGGACGTGCACTCGAAGTCATTGCAGTAGGTTTCATCTAAGTTGTCTATGGTCATGTCCGGCCGAGGATACGTTTTCTGCTGCGTGTCTTGGCTTGAAGCTTCTGTTGCCACGGTGCGCTGGTGTCTGTTGCTTGTCCGCACGTGTCTGCATGGGCTAGACTTAAAGCAGCTAACAGCAGGGCGTAGTGCAGAGCTGCGCGCTTGTAGCTGCTGCGAGCTCTGTGCGAGACACTGCATCCTGTTCAGTTGCTGCTGTACAACGATGTTGTGCACGAGTAGAAGCGTTGAGATGCTGCAGGTGATTGTCGATAATCGATGACACGAAATAGCACTGCTCGGCATCTCGCACAGCGCCATGTAGGATCGCGACGATTAGGGGCCAGTCGTAACAGTCGTGTCCTAAGCAGCTTGTGGCGTCTTTCGAAGCGCTAGAAACGCTTTCACTGCATTCCAATCTACGTTGTAAAGCTCTTAAATCGCCATGAGGGAGGATCAGCAGCCGTAGCAGGCACTTCCGGTTCCGGCCGTCCCAGCAGGGACCTAACAAACATGCAGATACACAGTTTAGTTCCTGGGCTGCATATTCAAGCTCTTATTGCAGAGGTTCACGCGTTACATGGCGCTGCCGCCAAGCAAACGCCCTATGCCAGTACCACATACAGAGCAGTAGTCAAAGACAGTACTGGCTTATGCAGCTTGATGTATCAGCCGAGCCCGCGATGCAACCCGGCGGTCATACGCAGAGGCAACTGCTATACTATTAGAGGTACGTCTGGTGGGACTCGCCTCTGCTCTTGCATCGTTAGGCCAGCTATTCAGGATCTCACGCTATGGGCACTGGTTACTGCTGTTTTTGAGCATACGAGTGCACTCAGGTGCTTCACTGTCGACTGCGCATTTCTCTGTGTTTACACGCTGACATGTGTGCTTTGCGCATCGACGTTGTCATACCGCAGGTCAAGTAGTGTTAGATCATGGCCACCTTGTGATTGAAGCATCAGCAGTCGAAAAGACACATGAACGTGTTACATACAGCAGTGTAACAGATCACTCGCACCTCATCAACTTTTCGGATCAGTTGCATCTCCATGGCGTGCTGCTGCTTCGTCAGCAGCAGCAGCAGCAGCAGTGGCAAGTGCTGCTGTCACGTGGTCGTACAGCAGCAATACCAGATGCTGCAACAATGCATGGTACAGGCAGTGTTGTCAACAGTAAATCGCGGACGCAGCTGCTTTCTAGATCGCACAACAGCAAGCAACAAAGCAGCAGTAGCAGCGGCGGCAGTAGCAGCAGCAGTGCTGACAATGCACAGATAGCCGCACCAGTACCCTTAGGTTGCATTACTGCTGCCGTCTCACATCGAGCAGCAGCATGTAGTGTCATAGATCAGGCTTTACAGTTAGAGAGCCCTAATGGTTGCTACACGCTGCTGCCGCTGCCAGCAGCAGCAGTACTGCTGCCAAAGGCCCCTGGCAGCAGCAGCAGCAGCACGGCGTGCATTGTGCATCTGTATGCTGCTGTAATGCAAGATGGTTCAGCTGCAGCAGCAGTAGGAAGGGATGTAGGCCAGTGGATAGCAGTAGATCAGACCCTGCAGCAGCAGCAGCAGCAGCAGCAGGGACAGGGCCTGCTGCTGTCGGCGGAGTGGCAGCAGCAGGTGGAGCTGCTGCTGAAGAACAGCTTGTCATATATGGGCGCTGGCAGCAGCAGCAGCAGCAGCAGCAGTGAGCATGTATGCAGCAGCAGCTGCCAGCACCAGCATGCAGGTGATCAGCAGGCTGCTGCTGCTGCTGCTTCAGCATTACATAATCACAGTCACGACCAGCGAGATCATCATGATCATCATAATCGTCATCACCAGCAGCAGCAGCAGCAGCAAATTGCCACACCTCCACCTCCTAACAACTCCAGCAGCAGCAGCAGCAAGCTTCCAGTAACGTTACTAAGTGGTTTCCTTGGCGCCGGCAAAACCACACTGCTCAAACATCTGCTCAAAACCGCCGGCGATCTGCGTATAGCCGTCGTCGTGAATGACGTAGCAGCGCTGAACATCGACTCAGCACTAATTAAGGGCGGAGGTTTGGTACAGTCGCAAGAGCAACTCGTCGAGCTCCAAAATGGTTGCATCTGCTGTAGCTTACGAATGGATTTGGTGCAAGCTATAGCTGGACTGGCGGCCCAAGGGCGATTTGATCTACTGCTGCTAGAATCAACAGGAGTCAGTGAACCTTTACAGGCGAGTGATTGTTATGAGCTTGCATGTAGTGCTGGGCAGCGGCGGCAGCAGTGGCAGCAGCAAGGTTGCTGATAAGGCAGCAATAGCAGCAGTGGCAGCAGCAGGGTTGCTGATCAGGCAGCAGCGGCGGCAGTGCCAGCAGCAGTGGCAGCAGCAGGGTTGCTGATAAGGCAGCAGTGGCAGCAGCAGGGTTGCTGATAAGGCAGCAGTGGCAGCGGCAGGGTTGCTGATAAGGCAGCAGTGGCAGTAGCAGGGTTGCTGATAAGGCAGCAGTGGCAGTAGCAGGGTTGCTGATAAGGCAGCAGTGGCAGAAGCGGCAGCGGTTGCGGCAGTAGCAGCAGCAGGGTTGAGGACAAGGCAGCAGCATTGCCAGCAGCTTTGTTTGCGAGCCAGCCGTGTGCCAGGAGCTCACAACAACTGATGATACTGACGTATTGTGCTCACAGCAGGATTAGTTCATTCGCAACTGTGTTGATCACGGGCTACTGCTGCTGCCGCTGCTGCTGCTTCTGGCTTGTGGTGAACCTTGTGGTGTGTGTGTTGACTACACAATCACTCTGATTTTTTTGTTGTTATAACTAATCCTGGCGTTCTCTGTTTCATGCTGTGTATAGGTGGCTGAGATCTTCTCAGAAGATGTACCAATCAACCCGGCAGATCAGTCTGCTGCTGCTGCCGACGAGGGCAGCAGCAGCACGGCAGCGGCAGCAGTACTGCTCCATGAGGTGGCGTACCTGGACACAGCCGTGACGGTAGTGGATGCTCATCAGCTGATGCACAACCTTCATAGCATACACACATTTAGGGTGAGATCGCTTGAAATAGAACTGATTTCACAGATGAAGCAAAAACAACATTTGGAACATCGTTTGCCACATAACTGAATCTTCTGTGAAAGTATGCCTTCGATTGCTCTCAGTGTTCAGCGTGCCCGGGTCAGTTATCAGTTGTTGGCAGGGAATAGTCAAGTGTTTGTTTTTCAAGTATTGCCTACATAGCCTACACACATTCAGGGTGAGCTCACTTGATGTACAGTGTTTCAAGGGTTTAGGGTTTAGGGCTTAGGGCCCCTAAACCCTAAACTGTAAACCCTATTACAGCAAATGAACACTGCTGTAGTGGCGGTTGGCTGGTTGGTGTTGATCAGCATCGTATGCCCAAGGGGCTTGTTGAATTCAAAAAGGCTTAGGGTTTAGGTCCCTGTATTTTTTTATATGGGGAATCTTTTTTCCAAATACAAATTGGGAGTATATGGGCAGAATCAGCATCAGACTGCTGCCTCTGCTGGTGCATTTAGTGGTGGTGGATGCTCATGAGCTGATGCACAACCTTCACAGCTTACACACATTCAGCGTGAGTGTCCGCTTGGAAGAGGACTAGTAACAAAATCAAGCGAAATTCAACTTGAAATCACCATGATGGTGATGTTCAGATTGAATCTGTTGCAAGAGTATGCCTTCACATGCTCTGGTGTTCAGGTAAGCCAGGGTCAATCATTTGTCAGTTGGTGGCAGGGACTGATAATGTGTTTGTCTCATGACCTGCACAAGGTGCTCATCAGCTGATGCACAACCTGCACAGCATACACACATTCAGGGTGAATGTTGGCTGAGAAGAAGGGTGGGTCAAAGACTTGAGCAAGTTTCTTGAATAAGGTTGTTCAAAACAAACAAGAAACAGGCAAAAATAGCCAAAATCTCAGCAGAAGATAGTGGAATAGGTAGAATTTGAGGAAACAGGTGAAAAAGCAAACAAGCAGCAAAATAGAATGTTGTCAAAAGGATTCTTGTGAAGTATGCCTTAAGGGGTTCTGGGTGTCCAGCTACGCCAGGGTCACTAACAGTATTTCTGCTGCTGCTGCTGCTGCTGCTGCTGCTGCTGCTGCTGCTGCTGCTGCTGCTGCTGCTGCTGCTGCTGCTGCTGCTCCATCACTGAACAGTTCACGAGCTGTGTGGCCGCTGCTGCTGCTGGTTGTTGCAGAGTGAGTCACCCCTGTCCCAGCACTCTGGCAGCAGCACCCCACACACTACTGCTGCTGCTGCTGCTGCTGCTGCTGCTGCTGCTGCTGCTGCCACAGCAGAGCTGTCAGGCAGCCATAGACATGTTCTGGAGTCCTTCTGCCGCTGCTGCTCGCACCATAATCATAAGTAATTTGTGCTGCTGCTGCTGCTGTTGCTGCTGCAGAGTGAGCTATCCCTCCAGCACACTGGCAGCAGCACCCCAGATACTGCTGCTGCTGCTGCCACAGCAGAGCTGTCAGGGGGCCATAGACACATTGCCGAGCTACTACTGGATCAGATTGAGACTGCTAATGTTTTGATACTGAATAAGGCAGATACAGTATCAAGCAAAGAACTACAGTTGCTACAGGTAACCATTAGCACTCAGCCGGGCACACTTCCAGTCCGAAGCATCGAGCCCTGGTTCGAATCCAGGCCTTGTCGCTTATTAAAAGCCGTTGCAATGTTGATGACTTGCGTATGATTATTGGTGGGCGTTGTCAGGCAAACTTCCTGAGCTATTGCTGGATCACATTGAGACGGTTAATGATACTGAACAAGGCAGATTCTGTATTCAGCAAAGAGCTAGAGTTGCTACAGGTATACGCATGCTTTTGCCTTTGAAGTGCCTAGTTATTGCCTTTCATGATCGTTTTCCATGTACACCAACCATCTCAAAGTTCTTACTTCTGTAAAGGTAAGTGTTTGCACTCGCCTTGGCACAACTTACAAGTTAAGCCCTGGTTCGAATCTAGGCCTTGGCGGTTGTTCAGCACCTTGCAATGCCTTGCCTATGATGCCTTATGACAAGGGGGGTGACTTTGTCGGACATGTTGCTGAGCAACTGCTTGATTGTAAATGAATGCTACTGCTTTATTGTAAATGATGACAGCTAATATTCTGATACTGAACAAGGCAGATACAGTATCAAGCAAAGAACTACAATTGCTACATGTAAGTGTTAGCACTTGCCCTTGCACACTTCAATGCATCAAGTCTGGTTCGAATTTGGCAAGTGACCATGATTTGTAGCAATCACTGTTGTGCCAGAAGGATTTCTGCATTCTGTTTGCATATAGACAGCTTCCAGCTAACCCATATCGGGCCTGCTTTTCACTCACTTCGTATAGTTCATGTTTAGCTACTAGTCCTGTCTGCCAATACCACCACCTGCTGTTTCTGCTGCTGCTGCTGCTGTTGCTGTTTTAAGGCTGTCCTAACAGCACTGAACCCAACTGCAAAGCTCATAACAACCACAAACAGTGTTGTGGAACCCAGTGAGGTGTTAAACTCCGGACTATGGAGCACTGAGAAAGCACAGGGAGCAGCAGCATGGGTTCAGCTGCTCAGATCAGATCAGATCACAGATCACAGCAGTAACCTTGGACAGATCTCAGATCACCCAGATCATGCTCATCACCATCATGATCACCATCATGATCAGGAAGAAGGCTGCTGCTGCCCAGATCACCAGCAGCAGCAGCAGCCGGCAGCAGCAGCAGCTAAGGTTAGATCTTCATCTGCATACGGTGTTAGTCACTTTGTGTATCGTGCAAGGTGGCCGTTCCACCCTGGACGGTTGCATGAATTCATGGTGAAGTATTTTGTACTGCAAGAGCCTGATTGGGATGCCCTGCTGGATGATTCAGATCACGATCAAACATCGGACACTGGATCTGAGATCAGCTGCAGCGATCTGAGCACGATCCAGGAGGAAACCTTGGATCCAGATCACGATCCAGCCACTTCTGCTGCTGCCCAATCAGATCCTGCTCCCAGCAGCAGCGGCAGCAGCAGCAAAACCCTTCAGCAGCTGCAGACTGCTGCTGCTGCCAGGCGCCAGGCGTTTGAGTCGCGGTTTGGCATGTTGTTGAGGAGCAAGGGTTTTGTGTGGCTGGCAACCAGGGGAGATCACATTGGGGAGTGGAGTCAGGCTGGAAGTCTACTCAGCTTCTCAACAGGTAATTACATAATCACCTAATTACCTAATCACCAATCTATAATGGCTGTTGTGCTGTCAACCGCAACAACACACAACAGACTGATCAAATGAGTGATTCTTTTATGGCGCGAGTCGGCCGGATGGAATGGTTCCAGCCGGGCTTCTTGTTGGGTTCAGGTTCTGAAGCAAGCTCATTGGTTGCGATCTTTTTCTTGGATCGTCATCTTCATCATTATCATCACACGCAATGCCAGTGAGAATGCAGAATACCATTGTTAACAAGTAACAGCAACAACTAATTATCGGGTAGGTTTGCTTGATTTGATCCCACCCGTCTCGCACAAGCGTGGTGTGATGTTCAGCACTCTATGTGAAGTTCACCCATTCCCTGCCCTTGGGGGACGTGAGCGGACGGTAGGGAATGTGAAGTCGCTCCGACACACACATTATCCTCCCTCAACTTACGCTAGCGCTCTCTCAAAAGCGCTATGCGGGGCTCAAACATTCATCCACCCATTCCCAAAGCCCAGTCTTTAATGAAGTAACTTGGTCAGCTTGTCTAATTCTGGGGCTCGCACTTTTTGTGATTAGATCACATTGTTTTTTTAACTTTCAAATCAGACATGTAATAGCTTGTTGTCTGCATGCTCTGCCTGTAGGTGGTCCGTGGTTTTGTGTGCTGCCTGTTGATGCCTGGCCCGAAGATGAACAGCATCGGGCTGAAATAAGAGCAGACTTCGTACCGCCGTTTGGCGACAGGCGCCAGGTAATTAGCGCAGCGGACAGAATCACAAATGCACGCGCGGAAACGGGTCAAGAGCTCAGCGTTTTGACTGTTCGGTCTGTCAGAGAGCAGTAATGCCATTGCTGTTCTGTGTGCGGCGACACTATGCCCTAAGTGACAGCAGTTTTGCACATTGTTTGTTTGTCGGTGACTAATCACCCCGCACAGGCAGAGCTGCAGAGACGATTACTCAAGAGAGAGAGAGAGAGAGGGAAGTTACAGTGGATACCTCACCATCTAGAATGGTACTCTCCACACCCAATAGGAAACCGATTGCAACCAGATGAAACCCTGTCAAGCACTCACTCTCTGTTTTCGCTTTCATGTCTGACTTATGCCAATGACACATGCCTCAGTGAAGTTTTGTTGATCAGCAAAACTGTAGTGTTCGCGTATTGTATGTCTTATCGCAGTTGCTGGCATAGGTTTCCCTGCCTCGTCCGTATAAACCAGCACTGGGCTGAAGTAGGTTCTACAGACAAGAGGCCCACCAAGGCGACATACACACACAGGCTAACACTGCTAAGACCTGGTAGCTGGCAGCTAAGACCCACCCTCCGCCCTCTGGCAGCCAGTGCTCCTAGCTATACATACAACAGAGAAGAGGCACTTGATGCAGCTGCACGTCCAAATTAGACAGACAACGGCCCCTTATGTGGTGCAACAGTGCGTGTCTCAGCGCATTTGGTACTGGCTGCTTCTGGCGGTTCCCAACATCGCTGTTGCTGCTGCTGCTGCTGCTGCTGCTGTGAATGCAGGAACTGGTGTTCATCGGCATTGGGCTGAACGAAGCCAGTCTGAAAGCTGCACTTGATGGCTGCCTGGTGACAGTTGAGGAAGCTGAGTCAGCAGGGTTTAGTGGGCTGGAAGATCCATTTGAACCCTGGCCTGATGTGGCTGACATGATTGATGATGGTAAGCAGATTCATATATTTTTTCATCATCTGTGGGTGTAGATTCGTGCTTAGTAATATTTGGAAGGCTGAGTGAACTGGGTTTGGAGGTTTGGACATCTTTTGATGAGTTCTATTTCCAATTTAAACTCATCACTATTCTGAGGTGTTCCTCAAACCATTAAAAAAATATGCGGCAAATTGGTAAGGTCTTGTTGTGCAGTGCTTTATGCTTTTTATTGCGATCTGTGTCATTGAATTCAAGCTGCAAGCTGCTGTCACTCATGCGTAGTGTTATTTGACATATCACAACAGGATTTGGCGCTTTGGATAAAAGCCCATGGTGCATGTACAGCATAGTCTTCACTTTGAAAGTTCTTACATTCGAGGGTTAGTGTTGGATTCAAGAGTCGTCATAAGAAAAGTTTTCAACCTGTTTTGGTGTCTGTGTGCTGTGTAGGGGCTGCATCTGAAGATAGCGGTGAAGATGAGCAGCAGCAGCAGCAGCAGCAGCAGCAGCAGCAGCAGGAGCAGGAGCAGCCTGCTGCAGACCATCCTGGTACAACAGCAGCAGCAGATGCAGGCTACCGGGATGCCGCCAGCAGCAGCAGCACTACTACTTGGCAGCCTGGAGTTTTGAATGTTATAACCGAAGGAGCTGGACAGTTACAGGAGTTGTTAAATAACATACATGACAGATCTGGCAGCAGCAGCAGCAGTAGTACAGCAGTAGTGCATTGGCTGGCTCCGTGGGCTGAAGCTTGTGTCGCTGCACAAGCCCAACTCATATCCCTAGCTGTCACATATCCAAATGTACCTGTTATTTCTGTAGATGTAACAGCTAGTGACACAAACAAACAGTTAGCCCTGGAAAAAGTGATGGAGATTCCTCAAAGTTACAGAAAAGGCGGTCGGAAGTTTCAACCGGTGCCGAAATTGGGTGAAAAATGGCCATGTGTTACTTTACATGAAGTGCCCTTGTTACAACCAATTCAAATCTTCTCGGGTGCTGTTGCTTGGCAGCAGCTTTTGGTGACACTCCAGGGCTTGGGGTTGCTGCATAAAACCAGACCCCAGCAGCAGCAGCAGCAGCAGCAGGGTTTAGGCACTCAAGTAGAAGCTACAGTGGCTAGTAGCGCTGTTGTTAAGCAGCAGCAGCAGCAGCAGCAGCAGCAAGAAAGTGTGAGAGCAGCTGAAGGCGGGGACAGCAAGTCTAGCGATGTTACTCAGCAGCAGCAGCAGCAGCAGCAGCAGCAGCAGCAGCAGGATGGCTTGCGGCACATCAGCAAAGGTGCTGCTGATTTGAAAGTGCTGCTGCAGCAGGTGCAGCCCACTGACCTG
>NSMO01002762.1:0-17254 GCA_002588565.1 Coelastrella sp. UTEX B 3026
CTCTGGATTGAGCTGCACCATCCTTATACCTTGTTATCCATCCTTTTACCTTTATATCCATGCTTTGTGTCCATGTTGGCCAACCAGCGCAGTACCCCGTTACCTTGGCACTCTTCAGATACATATCGTCATTTACTTGATGGTTAACCCACATCCATGCCTTGAACTCGTTCACAACAAGATGTATCTTAGGTGGTGCTTACTTAATGTGCTCATAATTGTCAAATGTTTGGAGCTGCGGTTGTCATTGTCATGGTGGAATAGATAGTCTACCGTGTTCACATTGTGGAGAGAAAGAATACAAAGATTTCGCGGGTAATGTAACATTATGGGCAGCAAGTACGTCCCAAAGGCCTTGCGGCCGGAAAGGGTAATTCTTCTTCTTCTTCTTCTATGGGCAGCACAAACTGAAAGCTCATCCTACTGCTTCATAACCATGGAATCATGCACCTGCAGACTTGAGCATTGACAGCAGCTGAGAGTGTCACAGTCTCAGTGAATGCTGGCATTGTGCGTCATGCTCATCGTCCCATAGTTCAGTGTCGAACCGCCGTTCACAGCCGAAAGGGTTCCGGGCACCTTTTCATTGCCAATTAGTTCTCAGTGCGATTCAGGGGATCGCCTGACTTCACGCGGCGTCTGTAATCAGAGCACAATACTCAGTATGATTGACTCTGATTGCTTGAACCATGAATCTAAATGCCGAGGTGCAAATTTGCATTTTGGCTCCTGAGCAAGTGCCACCGCTGACAGTGTCTCGGCTGTGAGACCGGCTGCCTGTTGTGAAGTTTAGCTCATGCAACATGGTATGCCAAGCAAACTGCTGTAAAGTACATGCAAGGGGCCGCCACCCGACTGTTGTGTGTCAATCGAACACCAAGCAGAAGACACGCGTATACCCGCATCGTTGTTTGTGCGGCGCTGTAGACCACTAGTCACACCAGATCAGCTCGTCGGCCTAAGTGGTATCTGCGCACCGAGCTCGGCGCGTCTTGAGACGCGCGATCGTACGAGCGCTTGAGCGCTAGCACTGAGACTGTCACGCATGTATGCCACTAACTTCATGTAGTGCATCTTTGACCAAAATGAAGCGGCTACACATGGAAAGCGTCGCCCAGACCAATACCAAGCACGTATTGGGTCCGTCTTAACACGGCCTTCTTTAAGCTGACTGCCCTGCCCTGCAGTTTGGATCTGGGCACCTGCCGAGCCCAAAGTTCAGTGTCACCAAAGCCGGCCTTCCTGGCAGACTCCAAAACTACGAACGGTATACTATATAGCCATCCCCACAGGCTCTATATGACCAGTTGGTCGCTAGCTGGACTGTCCGGCACCATACGCCTGCGCAAATCCGCAAGAGGTCGGCCCACCCCCACACGGTCCACGTGCTCTGTCCGGCCCAATTGCAACGTGCTATCCTACGACAATGGAGCGTGTGACACGCAATGCGTGTATGGCTTTAATGATGAGCACGATTCTGTGCCTTCTTGTGTCCGCAGCCTCTGCAGGACCGACAACGGCCACCTCAAGCTTAAGGCTAGATCGTGAGTGTCTATGCTGCTTGGACTGACACTGCTTGACCGACACATGACCGACTAATGTGCCACCTCTGCAAATCATGTGTGAAGTGGATTTGCGGTATGCGCCCCACGCCCCAGCGTATTGAGTTCTGCTCATTTTGGGCCCTGTCGCTGCACAGTATCACAAGCGCGCACCGAGTACTAAGAGCCTTGTATTGCTGCTGCAGGGGCTGCCAGGATGATGCTGCAGCAAGGCAAAACCGCACCCAGCAGCTCCTCTGACAGCCAAGCCTTCATCCAGTTGGTGAAAGATGCTAAGAACGGAGACGTGAAAAAGCGTAAGATGCTAGTGGCGTGGAATGTAAGTGTAGTCGCACAAGCCTAGCATGCGGCTGAGCCTTGTCATTGCCCAGCTGGGTCTGTGGCAGTGCTTAGTGAGGAACAGAACTAGCAGTAGCCTCAATGACATGAATATGCGTACTACTCTTGTGCATGATCGATGGCGTTGTATTTTGGAAGCTTGATAAGTAAGAAACAATGTGTGACATGAAAGACGTACAGACGTTGACCAAAGCCTGTCTTTGGACTGTTGATGCTGTTTCAGTAAGATTCAGTGAAACCTCATGCAATTCATGTTGCAGTATTTTGAGATCGGTTGCGGGACCAAGACACGCAACCGCCAGCCAGGAGAGTTGGCTGCCAACGGTCTGATTAACACGATCTATGACAAGGAGTTCAAAAAGGCTGGACTGGTGGACTATTACGTCGATGTCATTGCTGTAAGTGACTTACAGTCCTGCTTACACTTCTTGGCAGCTGCTATTGCCTGAGAGTCCTTGCAGCCAGTGATTGCCTCGGGTATCTCTTTGTACTTCAAAAGTCCACCGTGGTCAAGCAGATCTAGAGACAACAAGCTTTGAGACTGCTGTTGTCAGTATGTCATCCAGCTTGCTTGACCGGCATGGCCCACAAGTATAGACCACCGGGCTGGCACCTGCCACAATGACGCTGGTTTGGCAGATTTAGAGTTGTGTGTCATAGCTCAGGCCAGGCATAGTAAGATGGTTGGCAACTTGCGGGCATAGAACACTCTATGTGCCTGCATGTCCGAATCACTCAGCTCCAAGTTGACCTTAGTATAACTGAGCACGTTCACACTGTGGTCCTCTGCGCTTTGGGCCGAAACTGTCAACGCCAATGTCATGCCTGGAATACTATACACAAGTCTGTTATACTATCGGCACGTCGGCCTGCACATTAAGCCTCAGTGAGCGGCTGCGCACAGCAACTACACTAGCTGCTACCCTGCTGTCTCGCTTGATCCCTGCCATTCCCTGCACTGCAATACCAGGTCGCCTATCAGTTCTACCTGGAGAAGCGCCCCACAAAAGCCGAGTGTGATGAGTTCTACAGCACCAAAAGACGCTTGTAGTTAGTATTATAGATCTGCCAGGAGTTTTGACTCAGAAAGTTGGGGGAGTCAGCGAACTTCAACACAAGCTACTTGCCAGTGGAGTGGAGTCTGCAAAGGCGCGAGTGTGTGGACAGCATGGAAGATGCAGATTGCACAATGTGATGCCCCACTGGGGGAGACGCTTAGCTGCCATGTGTTGACAGTAAGATGAATGTATCACTGGTACAATCGTCGAGTTGCCATTGTGTATCATAGTCAGGGGGTCACACTGTTTTTTGTTGGCTAGTGTGTTGACAGGTGTTGATTTGGCGTGGTGTTGTGTAACTCAAGCCGTATTGTGTCATTCATGACGTGACATTTTTATGCAGAAAAAGTTTGTTCATGCGGATTTCGGACATAAGAACTTAGTCAAGTAAATATTGAGGTTTGTGCACCCATGGTTTGCCATTTCATAGTGAGAGGCCATGACCGGCTGATGCCAAAAACTCATTGTATGCTTCTGCTTTCACCTACTACTTCAAAGACTGGTTTGAGACAGCCGGTGCACTCCTCATCAACTCTCATGCCGTTTTTGACCGCCTCACTGTTGACCTACCTTCTGGTTGCATGCCGTGACAACTGAGCCCTACTTGACTAGTGCATGAACATGGCCCAGATACCTTCAAGTGTGTTTCATGAATGATCATTCATTGTTTGCCATATACTGACCTTGGAGTGCCACTGCTGGCAGCAAGCCTTGCCAAGGGCCAGTTGTGCTTTTGTTGCAGTGTTTGCAGCAAGTTGGTTTGCGTATCAGGGTTTTCTTATCAGGGTTGACTGGGCAACAGACAATTTGAAGTGCCCCGTACAGGCTTACTTTCCATTGAGATGATCACATGTACAATAGGACATTGTCACTGTGACCATTTTTTCGCATGTTGCTTCAACAGACGGGGCCCGTGTGTGTGAAGGATGTTTGTTTGTCATTTGCCTGACAGTTACCAACTGATAGTATCCTGATAAGAGTTCATGGCCTTGCAAGCTTGAGGGCAATTCGTCCCACGGCAGTGAATGTGCTTTACTGCAGTTTGTAGTGGTACAAACCAGGTGGAAGTTTACCACGCTGTATTTGCAAGACATCAATTGTAAAGTAGTGCCTCCTAAGCTAACAGCAACGCGCAACGCCTAGCCAGCGAGGTATCAGCGTGCTGTGTAGTATCATCAAGTTGTCAATATATGTAACAGTGTTGCGCAACGGTCCTGAATGGATGAATGAGCTTCGGTAGCGCTTTGAATAGAGCGCTAGCTTAAGTTGAGGGAGGGTAATGTGTGTGTCAGCACGAGCCCACATTCCCTACCGTTCAACGGTCCTGACCATGCCAACATGTCACGTTAAGCTCCTGCTTTCAGTCATATCAACCATACTACTGAATACACATGCCATCCAACACATAAGCATCCTTCCATATGGACTACAAACATCCATAGTTCCGAGCTATGCCGAGTCAAACGGTCATGATCAGTACAAAACAGACTTAGCGGTTCTGAAGCAGCCTTAGGGTGGGGGGTTGCTCAGCACGGTACAGCCAGTTGGCGACAGCTCAACCAGTGGTGCCACCCCTTGGCAATTCAACAGTACCAAAGGCGGGCTAACCAAAATCATTTCAAACAATGTAATACACCGTGCTAAGGTCTTGGCTAAAGTTCTGTCCCACCAGCTGCACGCTTCCTTGCTACTGCTTACAGAAATCAACGCCCTACCTCAAGTCGCTGTGGGGCCTGTGTGCACTTGCTGTGACTTGGTTGCTGCAAAGTATTCATCAATCAACCAACATAGGGAACAACTGGTGAACAGTGTGGGATTCATTTCATGACAGCGAGGCACCAAAATTGTGTTGTGAATGTATGGCAGCCCGTTGACTAGCAATCTCGTGCACCTGGAATCAGGGAACTGAGTCAGATTGCAACAAGAGGATGGGTATAGCAAGATAACGCATAGGCAGTGTTAACCTCAAAGTTGATTGTCAGCAGAATGGCAGCCGGTTTCATGCCATGATAAGTGAGCCTTATTTGACCAGTGCATCAACATATAATACTTTGTGGGCTTCATTAATTGTTTGCCATATACTGACCTTGAGTGCCACTGCTGGCAAACAGTCCTTGCCAGTATTCGTTGAGTTGCGTTGCTTGTAGCAAGTTGTTTTGCGTGTACAAACTGAAAGCTCATCCTACTGCTTCAAAACCATGGAGCCATGCACCTGCAGACTTGAGCATTGACAGCAGCTGAGAGTGTCACAGTCTCAATGAATGCTGGCATTGTGCGTCATGCTCATCGTCCCATAGTTCAGTGTCGAACCGCCGTTCACAGCCGAAAGGGTTCCGGGCACCTTTTCATTGCCAATTAGTTCTCAGTGCGATTCAGGGGATCGCCTGACTTCACGCGGCGCCTGTAATCAAAGCGCAGTACTCAGTATGATTGAGTTTGAATGCTTGAACAATGAATCTAAATGCGGAGGTGCAAATTTGCACTTTGGCTCCTGAGCGAGTGCCACCGCCGACAGTGCACTAGTGTCTCCGCTGTGAGACCGGCTGCTAGTGGTGAGATCACTGTAAAATAATGGCTCACTCAGTAAATGCCAGTCACTCAGCGAATGAGCCATCTGCTCAGTGAATATGCTGAATTACACGCTGAGCGAATGAGCCGCTTACTCAGCGAATCGCTCAGTGAGCATTCGCCCAGCATTCGCTCAGTACTCGCTGAGTGAATGGCTCCCGTTGCTCATAGTGACCGAGTACGAGCGCTTGAGCGCTAGCACTGAAACTGTCAAGCATGTACGCCACTAACTCCGAAGTGAATGAATTCATGTAGTGCATCTTTGACCACAATGAAGCGGCTACACATGGAAAGCGTTGCCCAGACCAATACCAAGCACTTATCGGGTCCGTCTTAACACGGCCTTCTTTAAGCTGACTGCGCTGCCCTGCAGTTTGATGATGAATATGTTACATAGCGAAGGACCCTAGCGACTAACCAGATAGAATCCAAGCGACGTAGAGTGACAAGGCGTCGCAGGGCTGAGCTACAAGCAACAGCCCGCAGCCACACTCGGCCAGAGGTGATTCTGCTGCGCTGCCCTGCAGTTTGGATCTGGGCACCTGCCGAGCCCAAAGTTTTTTTTTGTGTCACCAAAGCCCACCTTCCTGGCAGACTCCAAAATTACGAACAGTTTACTATATAGCCATCCCCACAGGCTCTACATAACCAATTGGTTGCTAGCTGGACTGCCCGACACCATACGCCTGCGCAAATCCGCGAGATCTAGAGGTCGGCCCACCCCCACACGGTCCTCGTGCTCTGTCGGGCCCAATCGCAACGTGTTATCCTACGACAATGGAGCGTGTGACACGCAACGCGTGTATGGCTTTAACGATCAGCACGATTGTGTGCCTTCTTGTGTCCGCAGCCTCTGCAGGACCCACAACGTTAACGGCCACCTCAAGCTTAAGGCTAGATCGTGAGTGCCTATGCTGCTTGGACTGACACTTCGTGACCGACACGTGACCGACTAATGTGCCACCGCTGCAAATGCGCAAATCATGTGTGAAATGGATTTGCGGTATGTGCCCCTCGCCCCCCCGTGTCGAGTTCAGTTCTTTTTGGGCCCTGTCGCTGCACACATTATCTCAAAGTGCGACCGAGTACTAAGAGCCTTGAATTGCTGCCGCAGGGGCTGCCAGGATGATGCTGCAGCAAGGCAAAACCTCACCCAGCAGCTCGTCTGAAAGCCAAGCCTTCATCCAGATGGTGAAAGATGCTAAGAACGGAGACGTGAGGAAGCGTAAGGCGCTAGTGGCGTGGATTGTAAGTGTAGTCGCACAAGCCTAGCATGCGGCTGAGCCTTGTCATTGCCCAGGTCTGTGGCAGTGCTTAGCGAGGAACAGTACTAGTGCTAGCCTCAATGACATGAATATGCGTACCACGCAGTGGCACTCTTAAGCATGCTAGATGGTGTTGTGTCTCAGAAGCTTGATAAGTATGGAAACAGTGGGTGACACGACAAGACGTACAGACGTTGAGCAGACGCTGTCGTTCCAACTGTTGAGTATTAAACCTCATGCAACTCATTGTGCAGTACTTTGAGATCGGTTGCGGGACCAAGACACGCAAGCGCCAGCCTGGAGAGTTGGCTGCCAATGGTCTGATCAACACGATACATGACAAGGAGTTCAAAAAGGCTGGACTGGTGGACTTCTACGTCGATGTCATTGCTGTAAGTGACTTGATGTCCTGCTTACACTTCCTTGGCAGCTGCCATTGCCTTTGAGAGTCCTTGCAGCCAGTGATCGCCCCAGGCATCTCTTTGTACTCTCAAAAGTCACTGTGGCCAAGCAGATCCAGTGACAACGTCATAAGCTTTACAGCTGCTGTTACCAGTCTGTCATTCAACTTGCTCAACTTGTAAGGCCCACAATTATAGGCCACCGGGCTGGCAGCTGCCACAATGAAGCTAGCTTTGGCAGATCTAGAGTTGCGTGTCATAGCTCGGGTTATGCCTAGTCAGATGATTGCCAACTTGCGGGCACTGCATGAGGCACTAAGCAGTAAGCACTAGCATAACAGATGGCACAAGCACTGTATGATCCTGTATGTTTGAACAGCTCAGCTCCAAGTTGACTGCAGTACAACCTTAGTGGTCCTCTGCGCTTTGGGCCGAAACTGTCAACGCCAATGTCATGTCTGGGATACTATACCCAAGTCTATAATACTATATGCACGTTGGTCCGCACGTCATGCTGATCAGTTCGCACAGCAACTACCAACTGCTAACCTGCCGTCTCGCTTGATTCCTGCCATTCCCTGCACTGCAATACCAGGTTGCCTATCAGTTTTACCTTGAGAAGCGCCCCACAAAAGCTCAGTGTGATGAGTTTTACAGCACAAAAAGACGCTTGTAGTCAGTTCTTGGCAGATCTGCCAGGAGTTCTGACTCGGAAAGTTGTGGGAGTCAGCGAAGTTCAACACAAGCTACTTGCTAGTAGAGTGGAATTCTGCAAAGGCACGAGTGTGTGAACAGCATAGAATGTGCAAGTTGCACAATGTGATGCGCCAATGGGGGAGAAGCTTAGTCACCATGTGTTGACAGTATGATGAATGCAGTTCTGATAAAATTGTCGAGTTGCCACTGTGTATCATAGTCAGGGAGTCACACTGTTTTTTGTTGGCTAGTGTGTTGACAGGTGTTGATTTGGCGTGGTATTGTGTATTTCAAGCCGTATTGTGTCATTCATGACGTGACATTTTGAACCAGAAACAGTTTGTTCATGCGAATTTTGGACTTAAGAACTTACTCAAGTAGATAGTGAGGTTCGTGCACCCATGGCTTGCCATTTCATAGTGAGAAGCCATGACCGGTTGATGCCAAAAACTTCTGCTTTCACCCACTACTTCAAAAACTGGTTTGAGACAGCCAGTGCACTCCTCATCAACTGTCATGCCGTTTTTGACCGCCTCACTGTTGACCTACCTTCCGGTTGCATGCCGTGACAACTGAGCCCTACTTGACTAGTGCATGAACATGGCCCAGATACCTTCAAGTGTGTTTCATTCATTGTTTGCCATATACTGACCTTGGAGTGCCACTGCTGGCAGCAAGCCTTGCCAAGGGCCAGTTTTGCTTATGTAGCGTTGTTTGTAGCAAGTTGGTTTGTGTATCAGGCCCTGGGTTTTTATTATCAGGGTTTGCGTTATCATTAGAGTTTGCTGGGCAACACACATTTTCAAGTGCCCCGTACAGGCCGGCTTACTTTCCATCGAGGTGATCACATGTACAACAGGACACTGTCACTGTGACCAATATTTTGCAGGTTGCTACATCAGTGGGGGGCCGCAAAGAGTTGTTCAGATCCATACTTGGTAGTGTTGACATGTACATAGGTTACTCTTGTTGTTGGTGGTGTGTGAAGGATGTTTGTTTGTCATTTGCTTAACAGTTATCAACTGATAGCATCCTGATAAGAGTTCATGGCCTTGCAAGCTTGAGGGCAATTCGTCCCACGGCAGTGAATGTGCTTTACTGCAGTTTGTAGTGGTACAAACCTGGTGGGAGTCTACCACGCTGTATCAGCAAGATATCACTTGTAAAGTAGTGCGCCCTAAGCTAACAGCAATGCGCAACGCCTAGCCAGCGAGGTATCAGCGTGCTGTGTAGTATCATCGAGTTGTCAATAAATGTAACAGTGTTGCGTAACGGTCCTGAATGGATGAATGAGCTCCGGTAGCGCTTTGAATAGAGCGCTAGCTTAAGTTGAGGGAGGGTAATGTGTGTGTCAGCACGAGCCCACATTCCGTACCGTTCGACGGTCCTGACCATGCCAACATGTCACGTTAAGCTCCTGCTTTCAGTCATATCAACCATACTACTGAATACACATGCCATCCAACACATAAGCATCCTTCCATATGGACTACAAACATCCACAGAATAGTTCCGAGCTATGCCGAGTCAAACGGTCATGATCAGTACAAAACAGACTTAGCGGTTCTGAAGCAGCCTTGGGGTGGGGGGTTGCTCAGCACAGCAATTTGTTAAAACAGCCAACTGGTGACAGTTCAACCAGTGGTGCCACCCCTTGGCAATTCAACAGTACCAAAGGCGGGCTAACAAAATAATTGCAAACTATGTATTACACAATGCTAAGGTCTTAGCTAAACATTAATCCCACCAGCTGCACAGTACCTTGCTACTGCTTACAGAAATCAACGCCCTACTTCAAGTCGCTGTGGGGCCTGTGTGCACTTGCTGTGACTTGGTTGCTGCAAATAATTCATCAATCAACCGACATAGGGAACCACTGGTTTTGCATCCAGCATGCAACTCAATGTATCTACCAGCCCGCAAAGCCTGCAAAACATTGCGACATCTGGGATCTAAAACATCAAAGTACATCACGGTGGTTTGTTCAGGGGTCTTAAAGCCCAAACAACTTGCATCCTGCGCCTTTGTTGCTTGTGTATGCTTGCGCGGCTTTGTAGTTTGGGATGTACCTGCAACTCAAACAACAAGATAACTTGCAATGCAGATGAGTGGCTTTCAACTGGTTGAGAGAGACTCAGGTTTCAGTGACCCTGACGGCAGGGCTGTGGCATGTATGATTACATCACTGCTAGGCCTGCTATTTACATGTTGAATTTGACGTTTGTTGCTGAGAATCCTCAAGTCGTACAAACAAGTTCACAGCGGCCAGCAAACTGATCAGATATGCGCAGCATGCAACCTTATCAACAAACGTAAGGCTGTCTGACAACCACAGAAAGGTGTAATATCTGCAAACATCCTGGCACTTGCAGGCTAGGTCTCTGCAATTTGGACCCCCAGCAAGGCAAATGGATAGTTCTACCACATCTCCATAGCCTTAGCGACCATCAGCCTCACGCTTCAGAACTATATGCGAACTTTGTCACGCTGCGGTAGTGGAAGGACAAGCAAGCTGGGCACCAAAGAACTATCAGCAGACTGTGTATACACTTACCAACCGGTGTCTTCCATAGCAGCTAGTGTGAAGCGTGAAAGCACTGCCAGGGATATGTCAATCTCATCACCGCTTGCAACCATCAATTCATTCTGCAAATGCCAAATGCATCAGCATCATAAGGTGTCACTGCGCTGCTTCACACATGTTAATGGCAGCCGTACAAAATTCATAGTAGCCCCCGCCAGCGACCGGCAGTGTCTTGCATAAAACCTGGGTGTAGTACCTGGTATTCTAACCATTCAAAGTGCTAAACTGTAAACCAGGTACATACAGTAGGTCTGCAATACACTAACCACCTTTTGCACAGCCTTTGCAAGCGTACACAGCAATGCCACTCTATAGCAAGCACGTTCTGGCCCGATCAACTCCTGCATGGCCGTTTACTTGTTGAACATCGCCCAAAACCCTAGATTGACCATCATTCAGCGCCAGTGCCGCTTTCTCAGGCGTCGATATAGCACAGAGATGTGTGCACACTGAATTACTGTATCTGAAGACCTGTTTGTTGCACTCACAGGCAATGCTGGTGTCCACCAATGCAGCCCATTATCATCGAAGTGATCTACCGGGCCCCCAGGCAGCTTGTTACAGCCAAAGTATGCCTGCAATACAACAAAGCAGAACACGCTGAATACATACAACATGCGAAATAAACAAATCAAAGTCTATGATAAATGTGGTTATTGATTGTGTATCATATATCTATAGTTGTTTGGTAGTTCATAAATGAGCGACACAATTCATTGTCACAACACACACCATTGCATGCTGCTCTATCAGCCGGGATCCTGCCGAGGGCACATTTAAACACTTATACTGCCCTGCACGGTAACCTCTGCAACAGCAAATGACACTAGCTGGGCATTTCATATAGCTTTGAGGTAAAGCATAGCCGAGCTGCCTAGAATGAACGTATTATCGCTGGCAATGCGCTGTTACCTTGGCGTAGCTTTTCACACGAGGTGTCAGGAGCCATGCAGGTTTCTTGGCTGAAGAGCTGTCTTGAAACACCTAGAAAAGGCAGTCAAGCATGTCAGCATTTAGAGAGAGAGAAGTTACAGTGGATACCTCACCATCTTAAATGGTACTCTCCGCACCCAATAGGAAACCGATTGCAACCAAAACAAGAATTTTGTAGACAGTGACAAGAGAATAGTAACAAGCCAGGTCACCTGTGCTGGACCAGATACTCCAAGTCTTATTGAATTAGATGCTACAGGTGGCACGAACGGTTTTGCAAATCTGATGTGAAACTACATAGCTTTACTTGCAACACAACAAGGGATCAAATCGGCTGCAAGTGTTTGAGCTAGTTAGTGTTCAGGACCCAGCACACTTGATGATGCAGCCCTTGCTGTTACGAAACCACGTGACTTCCAATTCCGATTGGCTAGCACCCTTGCATAGCAAAGCAAATCTCTTCAATTTGGTTGAATCAGTGGTTTGAGGCATAGGCTTGTTCTGAGTTACTACTTGTGCATAACTGCACAAACGCAAGTGACGAGCAAGTCATAGTGACCATGAAAATGGTTTTCCTCAGTGAGGCTTGGAAAAATGGATGTCTGGTGCTCAACTTTTAGCAACACATCTAAATACAGTGACCTACGGTAGGAATTGAGGAGTCGCACGACACACACATCACCCTCTCTCAACTTACGCTAGCGATCTCTTGAAAGCGCTACGCGGAGCTCATTCGTTCATTCATACCTTCTCATAGGGCTTGCCAGTGTCAGGATTGCGCCAGAAGTACATTGCCCCATCGTGGAATCCCTGCAACAACAGGCATCTCCAGATTCATTTCGAGAATTGAGTTGACACAGGAATCAGTTATCAAGATCAGGCGATGCATAGGCCTGTTGCAGTCTGCCAGTTGGCTGACATGGTGTGCAGCAATCATGGCATGCCTGCACCGTACAACTGTAATCATAGCTGAGAAAGGCAAGCTTACGTGTAAAACCTTTCACTGTCTTAGACGGCACTCTTCATGGCACGGCAAATAAGACTGATTGACACCGCCACTGGCGGTTGGCTGGATGCAGCTTTGCAGCCGCTTGCAACTTGATTCAATACAGTGGAGGCTCTGTCTCATATAGCAGTGGCTCTCGCTCTTCAGTTGAAATAGCAGCTGCCAGCGATCGCAGCACATGAGGCATTTGGCTGTGCCAAAGGTACAAACGGGCTCTGCTGCCAGAAATGTCGGGCCAATGTCGCATAGCCAGCAAGGTGCAAATCAGCTGTCCCTGGCAGGAGACAGACAGCTGGCTGTGTCGCTGCAAAACTGTAAAAGGTACTGCTGTCAGAAAGGGCCTCACCAGGCAATGCATGAGCTCATGAGTCAGCGTGTTTGTGGCCACCTCATCCCGGGTAAGTCGCCCCAGTAGGTTCTCAAACATCAGAGGACACACGTTCATAAGACCTGCTCGGGGTCTATCTGTCTCAGAGTCAAGAACGCAGACACCACAGCCCGCCATCACACGTTCTGTGCAGTGCTTTTTGCTGCTGACCACTAAGAGTATGAAGTTTGCGCTCCCGACACCTGCACAAGAACGTGAGTGCTGTCAGACACTTATCAAAGTGACTGATTAGGACTAGTACAATGTTTGCACTACCAGTACCTGCGGTTTAAACGACAGGTCACCAACATATCCTGCAAGCAGTGCACTGCCGCTGTTGCATGTGTCAGACACACCTTAGGTAGCAGCAACCCACAAAAGTTACAAGATCAAGTTAGTTGGGGCATGGACACTTTAGGGGCGAGCCTTGATACCCCACTGCAAAGATTGCTGCTTGTTGCTGCTGCAGCTCAGCTGAGAGCTGCACAGCTTGGCCTGACAGCTCTTGCCCTGTTGGAGTGCTGTGACGCCGATCAAGCTACTTTATGACCTGCAGCGTACTCACTACTAGTATAAGTCCTTCCCGGCATTTGCTAGAAGCATAACCTACGATACCATGGCTCAAGATGCTCACGCTTAGAGGAGTCGAGGCCAGCTGGTACTGCGCCAAGTTTGCCCCGTTGTGCGCATCGCTTCATTTTGATCACACTCTCCTGGCTCAGCGGCCCAGAAGTCACGGGCCCTCGCAACTGCAAGCACCAGGGACATTCCAAACATGCAGCAGCATACAGATATCATTGGAATGAATCTGATGAGGCACTCATCATGCACTACTTGTTCTTAGCACAAGGTCTCAAGTGCTGTTCAATCAATCATGACTATTGTTCAGCCAATCTCTGACAGACTGGGTAATGCAGCTACCTTAGTCTGCAGTTGCCAACACTAAGCACATACTGAGATGTTCAATCAACCAAGGCTTGCAACTCGAATGACACATGCATTGCTTGCTTCTGCTGCAGCAATCATTCCCCAGCAATACTGCTGCACAGGTGGCATATCACTGCTGCATATGCACCCTGGCCCCTAGCCTATTATGACAAGCTTCTCATGTGTACAGCATCAATAGCACGTGCAGAGCTTCTCTCTTTCCTTCGCTACAGGCTCGGAGCTGCATCAACTGCTGCTGCGGGCAGTGCAGCAACAGCTTGTGGTGCCGCCAAAGTGGCTGATGGTGGTACTGCTGCCGCTGCATTACTTGCTAAGTAGCGTGCTCAAGCACTATGCACATTAGGCATACAGTAAGGAAGACATTGCGTACCTGCAGCGCCTTAGTGACTCTGCTGACAGCCACAGTCATGTACTCTTTGAGCAGTTTGTCAGCTTGGCTAGGACTTAGCTCAGAATCCAAATCATACAGCCTGGAAGATTCAACCAGTATCTTGAGAGGGCTGCTGCTTCCACTGGAGCCTGACGAGGCCTGACCAGACATCAGATGGCGGCGACTTGAGGATATGCTGGCATGAGCCAAGCTGGCGGTGGTGTTGCTTCCAGTCAGAAGGTCCTGATGCAGCTGTCTCGGTTGGACAGATGCTACCAAGGCGACGAGTAGGACGACCACCAAGCTGTGCATTGTGTGTCTGCTTGCTGCTATGATACGTGAGGTGAGTATTTTCTAACAAGCCTGAGTTGGAGGGACCTGCAGTCAAACAACGGGCCGGTTTCTGTAAAGCTGGAAACGTTAGGTGGGCTGCTACAGCCCAGTGACCTGCACTCCGGATGCAAGAGATCAAGCTTTCTAGCCGTATTTTGAGTTGACGAAGATCGGTCGCACGTCTTATGTCACCGCGTTGTGCGAGTTGTATTAAGTTGGCTGACACTGCGCTTACTGCTGGAAGGTCACATGCACGCGCTCCGATTTTGTCACCCTGAGCAGCTCAATGTTTATTCTGATGCTGGTCAATCCAGCTGCTTGCTGCAAAAGACTGTAAATCCTGCCCCAGTGGATACAATAAGCCGTAAGGACGTTCCGACACTGATGCAAGTGGTCGCCGCCTGAATCTACTTAATGTTTAACCCACGATCATAATGCATACTCTCAGTATGGCTCTATTGTTGCTTTCAAGCCCTTGGGAATGGTCCCAGAGTGTCCCGGAACCGTCAAACTGCCATCACCATCATGTAACCCGACCAATCACCAACGCTCGGACACAAGTCATGAATGCTTTGCAAGCTGAGAGGTTTTACAATCCTGGTATCGCTGAATTTTGAAGTACACCGTCTACAGTTACTTGTAACTGCCAGCGCTAGCACGTGGTGCATGTGACGACGATTGACTAAGGAGAAGAAGAAAAAGAAGAAGAAGAATTACCCTTTCCCGCCGCAAGGCCTTTGTGACGTACTCGGTGGCTCAGCCACACTGGCACACCAAGATCGCCTTCGACCAAATGGTTAAGCAAACTAGACCAAATGCCTAAGCAAATGCCATACTACCCCACAATATGCATTGCAACGCTGCCTTGCTGAGCACATGTGCATTGTATGAGTTTATTGGGCCAGTATCTGCCCTTGTGTCGTATGGCTGGTTGCGCATCGAGACGGCCGTACATTCTTCACTCCGATCTATACTGCGATGACTTCTCACATAGTACTTATCTGGCTACTTTTGTTAGCAGTCGGCACAGCGGTGTGCAGAAGCCAGCCACAGACTAACAGAGTTCCGGAAACAGCTGCAGCACGTGCACTTGCTAATCGAAGTTTGAAGATTGCGCTGTCCGAAGATTCTTCAAGAACATCAGATGAACTATTGAGCAGCTATGATGCCATATGTAAGCTGCATGTACGCGGCCAGGCCCTCAATCCGGAGTTCAACAGTACAGGCACCGAGACAGCAGCCAGCATCATCGACGCGGCAGAGCTCTCCTGCGAACCCAACGGCAACGTCTCTCAACCAGGCGGTGAGGCAGCCTGGCCCAAAGTCCGAGTTTACGTGAATAGCACGTACCTTGGCAGGTTTGTGAAGCACTTCACCGGGGTAAAACTGGAACACAATCGCCTCGCTTGTGTGGATACCAGCGAGTTTACTACCCCCATCTTTCCCATTTTGGCGTTTTGTTCCGATCAAAATATTATACTTGACAAGCCCCGTGTCGGCGAGATTGTATTGCCAACAAAACTCGATTACCAGCCAGGCTCTTGGGAGAGTGTGGTGATGCTGTTTGACTGCAACATTTATGTTGACAGCGGTCTGGTTGCTCGCAACAAAGTTGGTACACCTGTTGTTGTTGTTGGAAACGGCACTTTGAGGCTATTCAACACCACAATAGCTTTGAATGAGGGCGCAGTGTTAGGAGGTGCCGTTCGTGTGCACCATTCTGCCAACTTGGTTGTTACAGGTGAATCCAACATCCAGAATAACACAGCAGGCATGGGTGGCGGTATCGCTGACATGGGTCGGGGGAGTATCTTGCTGGCTGGCTCAACATACTGCACTGGTAACACCGTATTAAAGGCCGGAGGTTGCATGCATCTGGAGGGCTTAGTAAACGCAACTGTGGGGCCTGATGTTCATGTGGGATACAATGCCGCTCCAGGTGGTGGTGCGTTTTTTCTTATGGATGGCGCTTCTATAGACGTCTATGGCCTGGTCTGGAACAACACTGCATTCAGCACACCCGAGAGGGATGTTTATAACAATATGGTTATTCAGCACGGTGGCGGCAGCATGCTTTTGCAAGAAAATGCACAGGCGATTTTCCGCGAAGGCAGCGCATGCATGGGAAATACTGCTGATGAGTACGGAGGCTGTGTTGTTTGTTCAGGTAATAGCACAGTTTCATTTCATCCCGGAAGTCTTTGTCTTGCAAATCAAGCAGGCTCTGATGGTGGTTGCGTGATGACGTACGATAAAGCACGTGCGTACCTCGGTGGTGCCTTCATCGCCAACCACGCTGGCGACACAGGAGGTGCGTTTGCAGCTGCAGCAGATGCACACGTTGAATTTGATGGTTGTATGGCAGCCAATGCAGCGGACTGGGCGGGCGGGGGAGGGGATGTGACAGACCAAGCATCGTTGACGATGTCTGGCTGTGCTCAGGGCTTGGGCAATCAAGCTGTGAATCGTAGCGGTGGAGGTTTAGCACTCTCCACAAGTGGAAGTGTTGTCATCAAGGATTGTGCATACTTTGCTTACAATTATGCCAAGGACATTGGAGGAGCAGTTGTTGTTTCCGGCACGGACTCACATATTGTGATCAATGGCAGTGACACTACAGCTAAATGTGCTGAATTGTGTCGCACACGGCTCACAGATTGCATGTTTGGATTGAAGCCTGAGCAGAACTTTACAAATCTTTTGAGGCTAAGCCTGAACCATACTGGTGTTATTTCAGAAACAATACAGCTGGGGTTGGTGGTGGGGTCTGGGTTTCTGATGGTATCTTCAGGATGATCAATGCACATGTGTTATATAACAAGGC
>NSMO01002772.1:9367-19607 GCA_002588565.1 Coelastrella sp. UTEX B 3026
GGTTGATCTCCATGGTGATGTTATGGGACCTAGTGCTGCTGACGGGGCCTCAGCTTTGGTGCTGGGTATGTACAGGTCGCTGAAGGAATGATCTTTCAGTTGGCAGCTGCGAGCTGGAATGCTGCCTGCAAAGGGCAAAGACAGCAGCTGCACAAGTGTCAAGAATGGAGCAGGATGTCAGCACTAGCCAACAGCGAAGGTTGCAACTCGCACTGGACTGCAGCAATATCACAGCAGTTGTCGGGACCGCTTGCTTAACTGAGCGTCACTCGCTGCCGTTAGGCTGGTACAGCTGTATACATAGGCTGCAGCCTGTCAGTCAGGATCACGTGCACAGGTGCTGCTGCGTGCCTCCAACAATAACGCGACCAAGTCACAAGCACGTGGAGCAGAAATGGCCTGTTCTTGCCTGGGTCAATGTTGGAATGAATGAAGATCGGGAAGCGTGTGATGGGCCCGAAGGCTTTTGTGCCCTTGCGGGCTAAACGTCGACTGTCCTCTTGTATTGCACTTTGCCGCTGTAGAACCACATCGATGATTGAATGGGTGAGTGAAACGTGCGTTGTGGCATATATTGTGGTCAGGGACCTCCAATGGGATGACCTTCTTTAACACCTTGACTTTCCGCCTGTTGGCATGCTTGCCTTAGTGACGTGGAAGCCGAAAATGCAAGAACTCTGCTGCACACGCCCAGCATCAGCAGGTTTGTTTGCGCTCGTATGCTGCCGCCTCCGTGTAGTCTGCTGCGTGCGGGACCAAATGATTACGCGCCGGCCCGCCCAATACGGACTTTGACTTTTCCAGACATACCCTCCCCCTATTTTGAAGCATCTACGAGATAGTTCAACCTGATGCGCTCTAGCGGTGTAGCGTGTCGGATAGCGGTTGTACAATACCCACATGTTGTGCTGCGGACGGCCACCAATCTCAAGGCTTGCAAGTTCATGAGGTCTGTCGAGCGCAAGCAAAGATTGGCCATGGGATGGCCAATGCAACATCCAGCTGCCTTGGCAAGAGCTTGCAACATATTCACGACAACAGGTCAAAGTCAACTTTTTAAGTTTGTGGATGTGCCGGAATCGACCCTGGAGATTCAGTCCAGCCCTGGACTTGGATCTCAGCTAGGTGCGCAGCTGCCAGGGTTGTATGCAGGTATATGTGGTCCAGTGGGGTGAGGCCGGCACTCTCTTGCGCCGCAGCTAGAAGCATAAGCAATGCTTGTGACATAATGACAGAAGTAACTTTGTGAGCCGACAATTGTTGCCCAAGTATATACAAGCAACAGCAGCAGGAAGCCACTACCCAGCACTAGACAGTGGTTACTCAGGACCTTTAGATTACTGCTGCTTATTGCCTGCATCATCCCCTGTGGTAGGTTCCTTTGCCACATCCTGTTTGCTATCAAGTGGTGCTTGTGTCGCAGGTGCTGCGTCTGCTGCTGACTCCGCTGCTGCATCAACTGTTTTGGCCTTGCCTGCCTTAGCATTCCTGGCAAGCGCTTTAGAACTGTTGTACTTGAGCGGGCCAAGCCTACCCAGCCCAACCCGCTGCTCCCTGTGAACGGGAGTAGGTGGAACACCCTTCTCTCGGGCCTGCATGCAGGGAGCAATCAGCACGAGGCACGGATCAGCACACTGCCATCCAACGCTAGGCACCCAGGTCACTGTGATTGGTTCCAACTCAGCCCAGACAACAAATTAATCATGTTGATATCATTGAAACGCCGCACTGGAGCGTCAACAGGTCTTCATACACACACTGCATGGAATGAATGTAGCATGAGCTTCTGGCTCCTGGCTGGAAGCGGCGCTTCTGAGTTGGTCAGCAAACAAAGCCTGGTGAAGGCGCCATCCAACTGCATCTTATAAGCCCCAGATTGAGCGGCCAACACCTTCATGCAATAGTCAAGCCACTGACTGCTGTGCGCATGTGTAACAGCATTACTGCTGTGTGCCAGGGCGTAGAGCCAAGTCACACACAACCACAAAAGCTTGGCCACCGAGGCTGTGTATCTGAGCAATCTATAACCAGGCAAGGACCATAGCACGAATTAAAAGGCCCAATTCAGCGACTGCTTTTGCGGGAGGCCAACTGCACAGATGCAGTCATGCTGTTGAACATGCCCATGTGCCAAAGCCTCAAGCGCAAGGACCAAACTCTGCAGCAGCCGCACCTCAATGATGTCTTCTACAACCTTCCTGATGTCTGCCCCCCTGTCACTGACACCCAACTCTTCAAAGTCTTCTGTAATGAGATTGTCTACTGCTTGTCTCAACTGATCCTTGCGCAAGAGTTGCAATGCAGTCAGACCTGCACCACAGATTGAGCAATGGCAGTGAAACATGGTTGCCTTGAACAAGCCATACTGGTGTAGCTGCTGCTGGTGCACTCCACACCTATATGCTGCATACAAACAAACACATGCTGTGCCGACTGTTGGTCTGGTTGATCAATGACATGCTGAGCAAGCCGCGCCAGGTCACGGAGCCCATGCCAGCCTGGAGCCAGTGGCACAGCCTCAGCACAAGCCAGCCCCGGCGCCCATGCATAGGAGAGTGGCGACAGGGCTCCAAGAGATTGCAATGTGGCAGCAGCCTATGGACATCTAAACATGAGACGAAGATCATTACAGATACGGCATGCTGGCCGACCCCACAAACGTCGTCCTGCGCAGAGAAAATCCGCCAGCTGCCGTGCACTGTTGCTGCGACTCACTGGTGTAGCTGCTGCAATGAGCAAACCAGCTACGCGAAGCCAAATGTGTCATTCATGCACACCTGCTCTGCCTGTCAAGTAGTCCATAAGGACATCAGCTGGATCCAGGTCAGAGCCGGAATCTTCATCACTGTCAGGCCCCTGCTTGCTATTGCTGCTTGCACCTGCCAGGGGCCCTAGTACTACGGCAGCTAACTCCAAACACAAGACTGCTTTTATGGCTGCAATGGTGATACGGATCCAGCGAGCTTTACGCGGCTGAGTTGGACTGGCGTTGGCGTCATTGCCAGCTGCTGCTGATGAGCTGCTTGCCACTGCTTCCGCAACAGGGGCGGTTGCAGAGGTCTCAGCCGCTGACGACTCCATTAGATGAAATACTTGTATAAGGAAACCCCGCAGGTATCACCACGCTTAGGTGATAATGACCCCAGAGCTGCCTTGCGTGTTACAGGCTGACAGACTGCAACTCTGCTCACACGTCTATTGGAAGCAATGCAAGCACAAGCGCTGGTGCATTTGAGATGAAAGCTACCTATGGAAACGTCTGTGCCTGCAGACCGCCCGCCCTTCAGCGGGAACGTCGCTTCTTGTCAAAGTAACAGCCGCATGTATCCCCCCAGCTCTTAAGGTCTGTAGCAGATAAGCGAGACAAAACACACAAAATATCAGGCACGGTGACACATTGCATGCTAGCGCCTAGTTGCCGTCGGCAGTACAAAACTCCCGTTGCTTGACAAGCAATATCAAGTACACTCGCCACGGCGCCGAACTTCGACGTCTTTCATCTGTCGCAGCGTCAAGTCGAGACCCTTGAGTGCCCGTCGCTTGCACCATGGAACATGGCAAGACGTACTATGGGGTCTTAGGAGTGCCCAGAGACTCAACAGCAGACACCATCAAAGCAGCCTATCAGCAGCTGGTGCTCACACTACACCCTGACAAGGCCGGCCAGCAGAGTTTGGATGACTTCCAGCGTCTTCAACAAGCGTGGCAGGTGCGCAGCTAACAAAGGCAAGCAGCAACCAGTCACAACAGGCTATCAAGGAGTGGCGAATGTCACTGTTGGGCGTTAGCCGGGTCCATGTCACACACAGTCAGAGCCAGCAAATGCATGCGTACGCCCAGCAAAATGCTCAACCACTCAGCCGTGATACTGGACACTACTGCAGACAGACAATGTACATTGCCGCCAAGCAGCCAAACACCTGCAGCTGTGTCGTCAATAGGCGGCAGCGAGGCCCTCTGGCATGTGCCTTGCTACACATGCAGCACAAGCAGGAGACTTAGCATGGCTGCTTAAGATTGCAGTTATTGACGCCACCCTGAACAACAAACATGGCTGTGGCAGCTTTCTATCCCAGTTTTTGCCCTGTTGTTGTGCAGACACTTCGCGACGCCAGCAGTCGTGCTGTATATGACCATCAACTCAGCCAGGCCGAGCTTAAAGCTACAGTAGTCCTTCATGACGACATTGACCTGGATGATATGGACTTGGAGAAGGAGACACCACAAGCTACTCAACAGCAGACCCAGCTAGAATATCAGCAGCATCTGAAGCACGCGGCCAGGGAGCCAACAGCGCTGCAGGAACATCACATGTATACATATCCTTGCCGTTGTGGAGACCAGTATGTGCTTTCAAGTAATGACCTGGCTCTGGCATCTCAGCAAATCATCTTACCCTGCAGGTGAGATCACTGTGGGGCCTGCTGGCACTTTGCAGGATCGCTGTTGGTTTTACAGTCAGCAGACAACAATAAGGGCCACTTCCTGCACAGCAAATCTGCAGGCCACTTCTGGCTGCCCTCTCCAGGCGTTGCAGCCACTTTTAAACATCCTCAGTGTATGACGGCTGTCGCAGTACACGGGGTTCAATGTCAGTGCACTTCAACCTGAAAGACCAATCATGGGACGTTGCTGCGTACACATCCACAGCACCTGAACGCTGTCCTCACAGACAGAAGCCTTGGCATGCAGGATCGTCTGCACACTAGAACATGTTGCCCAGCTGTGCCACCAGGTGGTAACTCACATTGCTGTGGGGTGCAATCTGCTGCAGAAGCTGCTCCAACCATGTCTTGGTCAGACTGCCTTAACCTCCGGCATGGTATACGCTAAAGTCGACATGTGGGACAGGCACGGGGCGTCTGGGGCAGGTCAATCTGCAATAGCTGACCAAGATGGGCATGCTGCTGCCCTCCAGCTGTCCCGGGTAAGTTCGGCCACAGCCTCAGCTTCCACACAGCTAGCCACATTGTACAGGTATGCCCTGCCTGTTGTGTTGCTGGCAGCACTGTTGCAGCAGCAGCTGCTGTCAGCCGTCGCAGCTGGCACAAAATCCAGCACAGCAGAGGACGATCGAATGTTGAGACCCCACTCACAGTTTGCAGTTCAGGCAGGTAAAAATGCGCTGGGCCTTGATTGCAGCATAAGTGCAGCGCCAACAGCTGCCTACCGTTCGAACTTGTGTCAAGCAGCTACTGAGACGTCGTGGGAAAGCCTTAGAGGTGTTCCATATTTGCCTACCCTGGTCCTCCCAGCTGCAATAGCTGTTGCTTCAGGTGCTGCAGCGGCATACGGCACCAGACATGGTGGTAGTTACTATCGTGCCACATGCATTGCACTTTGCAGACAAGAGACAGGTGCCCCAGCGAAGTTTACTTGACAAGCAGGAGAGTACATGGCAAGCAAGACTTGGAAGTGGACCTCACGGGTTTTGTATCACACTTGATGACATGATGCAAGGTATGCTGACTGCCGGTACAAAGTGAGGTTCTTTTTGTATACACACCTGTCATGCGGCTCTAATCGTATCAGCCTATTTAAGTGGTTCATTTGCACTTGACTATCTGACAAGAACCAAAGAGACGGTTTTCGACACATCTGCATCCAAGCAACATAGGCTTGCTCCACGCCACCCTTTCTAGCTGTAGGGTCCACATCTGGCAACGGCCAGACCCACCATGACTTGGTCCAACGTTTGTTAAGACTATGTCTGATGCATTCTGATGTGCCTCAATGGCCTTGGACGTGGACCGCCAGGGTAAGCTCAGTGCTTCAAGTGTGTTCCTTTCCTGGGTATGTGATCTTTGGCCATATCCTGTCTGTTGGGCCGCAGGAAGCAAATGGGCAATGGGACTAGTTGTCCTGGACTGATCGGGGAGACACAACAAAACATTGTGGAGCCAATGAAACTGGGTGCAGCAGCAGTCCATCGCAGTAAACATGGCCACGGGCTTCAATCACAAGCACAGCACGCGTCCGGTAAGCCCTCGAACCCGCAAGCGTTGCCTTCCGCGAGTGCAACGGCTTCTATCAGCAGCTACTGGCACTAGCCAAATTTCAAAGGCGACCAGGCTTCTGGCCTTCGCAACTCACTGTCCTGGTGACAACCTTTGGATCAGCCAACGATCGTTATGCTTCTCGCTGCCTGACTCCACAAACTCGGCGTCTTGCGATGGGGCAGTCACTGAGTCTTGATGTGCAGGATATTCTGTCACGAAGGTCGCTCTCGTCTCTGGTGAGCTGATCGACGAACGCAGCTGCTAGCTTGAGCCTTGGCCAGGATCCTGCCTTTGCTACCTGCCTCGTAAGCTACCGTCTCCTTCATCACATCAAAGGAACGGTGTGTGTGCTACTCCGCAGGCGACCCATGCCTCAAAGCGCGCAGACCCGGAAAGGGGTCCATTGGCGGTGCTTGCACCTGTCATAAAGCAGAAATGTCTAGCACCACTCATAATAGCTGGACCAAATGGCACGGGTAGGCATTGGATGCCCAGACAAAGCATACTAGATAGCTCACCACTGGTATTGTGCACCAACATCGCATGCTGTATACTATACTACTGGCAGCACTCACCACATGTGAACCATCATCAGTCCAGGTCAGCCAGTTTAGCGTTTCGGGCTTGACAGCAGGACAGCAATACTGTCGATCTGCAGACAAGTGACTGCTGCAAACACTATAAGCTGCATTTTAATGCAAGCAGCTGTGCTCCATGTTCGGCAAAGCAGCCATCTCAAAGCCCTGCCTCACACCACCTGTTGAATCCTGCTTGCACAGCACCGGCTGCACACCCGCAAAGCATAGTGCAGCCATCTCACATGATGCACCTCAACCAACGTAGGCAAAAGCACGATGTGTGCAGCATACATCAACAATGGGATGATGACAGACGAGGCCTTCAGACTGGCCATACAGGCGCCAAATCACTTGGTAAGTTGCTGCTTAGCCCCTGTATGGTGCAGACCAGAGTTAATGATCCGGTGCACATCACTGCCGTGCAGCAGCTGCACGGGTCTAGCAGGGTGCATCTGCCGCACAACCGCATGTGGGTGGGTACTTCGCAGCCGCTCGTTTCACTGCTACACCTGCAATCGAAGCTTTCAGCTGACTCGCACACGTCAATCCTAATCATGTCATTAGCACAGCTGCACAGCCTTCTGTCACATGTGACAGCTGATTGGCCTTGCTTGGAGCTTGTGTCACAACCAATGAGTTGCTGCAGGAGCCCCCGGCACCTCCAAATCAAGAATACGAGGCTGAAAGGCATGAGCTGGGAGAGGTGCGGATCATTCCATGCAGCTTGTTATCAAATGCAGCTCGCAGGAGTCCAGATTCCAGAAAGAGTGTCATCCAGCATCAGCAGCACAAATCGATGTGTTGCAACGCGCATAACTCCTCGCAACATGCATTTAATTGCTTTGGTTGTTACAGCTACGCTTGCAGTCTCATGCTGACCTGGCAGGTTTTGCTGTCTACCTGTTGGCGGACATGTGCTTGTACACTTGCATGGGCCCTGCCAAGATATGGGCCTTCCTTCTGATGCTGCTCATGACTAGTCAGCTATGGGTCTGCGCATGAACGCCCTGCACCAAATTCATTGGCGACTGCGCTTGTTTGTCATGCAGCAACCAGCTATCGGAGGGCGACCGCTGCTAACTGAGATCGGTTACTGCGATCCAAAGGATGTGAGTCCCTTGAAGCGCGGTGGTGACTTTCTGCCAGTGGCTTGTGGCGACCACGGCACAAGAGCTGTCACGGGCGTAACTTACGGTGAGCAGTCAGCTGCTTGTGTTCGCTGTCAGCAGCGCTGGCTGGGCTAATGACTGTGTTACCAGGCTTTTGTTGTCAGCAGGCTCAAGGCTTACTGGTTGCTGCAGTGGAGCACTCAACATATGTGGCCGCAGTCCACCTGCAGCAAAGGCGACTTCTGGGGCCGCGGATGCAACATGTGACTGCCCGCAAGATGAAGTAGCAACCACAGAATGCCTCACTGGTACCGACAGTACACGCCTTGCAGTGACCTGAATATGTGTTGCACTACCCTCCCACATGCCTGCAGGACGCCCATGCCTCATGCTGGTATACCGCACACGCGAAGAGATCTTGCAGCTGATGCAGTACCTCGACAGTACCCGCTCTGAGGGCGCCTCACTTGGGGGAGCTGCAGATACCTCATCTCTGAGTTTTGACCTCGAAAAGCTTCGGCTGGGACTGGAGCTGATTGGCAAGAAAGTGGAGAAATGCTCGGAGGGCAATGACAACATCCTGGACATCGTATTTGGCCTCACCCCGGCCGACATCACCATACCACGGCAGTGCTGGGAGCTTGCAGGAACCATCGCGCGCTACTACACAGATACCAGCCAGCCGCTAGAGCAGCAGCTTGAAGAGCTCAGCAACAGCATTTGGCGCCACACAACGCTTGTGCAAGAGACTACAACGGGTGGCGTCACTGGCAACACACACGTGGCACTTATCGCTGGGGTGTATGTGACAGTACCAAGTACACCACTGGAAGGCTTGTTGCTGATGGACTATGTTGGATACATTCCCGGGGATGCAGTTTGCGAGGAGGCTCACAGCCAGGTTGGTGTATACTGCCAGTTGTCACACTTCAGCTTCAAGCCATTATCGCGAGTTGTACAGTTGCTTGTCTGCATGTGGCAGTCCTCAACCCTGCCAAGCGCCTGCTGCCAGCATTGGGAGCTCTTTGCTTGCTGCTATTTGATGATGTTCACTGTCAACCCATCCACTTGCTGGCGCCTGCCACCAGTCCATCAGTGTGCTACTTGCATTTACTGCCTCCTGATGTGCATGTGCGTGCTGCCTGCCTGACCTTGCCAGCAATTGCTGTATCGCTGTATGAGCAGAGCTGCTCAACTTGGCCTCACTGCACTACACGTATCTCCTTTGCTGCAAGCTTGAAAGGTTCAACATCAAGCAACTTGTTAGCGGTCCACTGCGGCAGGGACCTAATCTCTGACATTGGGTGTCTACTAGATCGGGTGACATTGGCAATGAGCAACAGTTGAGCAGTGGAACATTCTGTACTTGGTGGCCTGATATGCTTGCATGTTGCACGTGTTGCAGCTGCCAAACTCTGCTGGCAACATCGTCACGTGCTTCGGCGTGCGAGAAGATCTGGTGAAACGCAGCCTGGCAGTTGTCAACTGCAGCAGGTCGTTGTTGCTGCAGCATCTGGTGAGCCCACGGCCCAGCACGCCACCTCTGCTGCTGGTGGTTCAAGCAGAGAGTAACCACCAGCTCAGAGAAGCAGCTGACAAGCTGCTCCGCTTGCTCAGGGACGCACTGCAGGCAGGGAATACTGCTGCAGTAGCAGAGGTTCTTGCAGCTGCACCTGCCATGGTAGACCAGCTCAAAGCTTGCAAGCAGGTCACTCCAGTTGCAGAGGGAACAGCAGGCAGTGAGACAGCTGCTGGCTTGTTATACAACCTGCTGAACCAGCGGCAGGTTGAAGAAGTCCGACATGTCTCGCGGTATGCGATGAGCGCTATGAAGCGAGTGAAAAATCGTGTCGAGAAGGCTGCACAAGCTATTGCAGCAGCAGGTCAGGGTGCTACTGCTGCAGCGGCAGGAGAGAGCCTAGACGGTGACAGCTTAGACAGCTGGGTTACAGATGATGACGATGACGGTGACAGCGGCGGGTTAGCAGAAGCCATACAGCACAGCATTATGCAGCACAATGTGCACAACATTGATGCAGCTGAATTCTTTAGCAATTATATAATGCTTAAGGATCAACACCGCATCACTCCATTGTGCTGGTTCCCAATGGCATATGCTGGTTGCAAGCGGCTCCTGCTGCAGCACCAGGAGCAGCTGCAGCGGGCGAACATACAGGTTGGGGACCTGATAGCCACGCTAGCGGACATCACCGGCGTGTCAGTGTGGGAGCACTTCATCAGCAGCAACAGGGATGCATTTCACAGGCGACTGCAGAACACAGTCGCTGAGGCACACCCAAGCAGCCTCCGCAGCCTAGAGGATGCAGCAATACCAGCAGTGAGCTTGCTTCGGAGCAGCATGTCAGCAAGCTTGCAGAAGGCCCCTATTGCGCTTGTGCAGAATCCTTTACTGCAGAACATCCAGCAGCTTGAAGAAGAGCTTGCAGGACATGAACAGCCTGTTGGCGGTGGCAATAAGCGGCAGCAAGAGCTATTGCAAGCCATGCAGAAAGCAGTTGCTGAGTGGCAAAAGCCTCACTTGCAGAGATGCACT
>NSMO01002780.1:4024-19500 GCA_002588565.1 Coelastrella sp. UTEX B 3026
GAATCAGTTTATTGATTGTACTGGAGATGACCTGGCAAACATCGCCATGGCACTTGTGCAGTTTCAGTACACACCCAGGTGAGTTGACCACTGCTTGTTTGGCTGAGAGTGGTGCAGGAGATGTTGCATGATGTCAAGTGCAGCAGATTTGCCTGCAAGACAGCATGTCCAGCAGACACCCAAGCAACCAGCAGCTTCCACTACATAGTGGACATCTAGAAGCAGGAGCAGAAGCATATATTGGGTGGCGACCCCTTGCATGTATCATACAGCAGAATACAGCTATGTGCTCGGCATTTCCTGTTGGCGTGAGCTAAAGTTCATAGTGGACATGTGACAGACTTTGTGTGTATCTACTATACAGTTGAGTATTGTGTGGCACTGTCAGTTGATGTGATGTTTACCAGCTGACATCTAGACACAGCACAGGCGATTTTTTTCTGCGAATACACAATCAACCTCTTCGATCACATCACGTGGAGGCCCCTCCAACCCTGCATGTGACCTTGTTTGTGCTGCAGGGACGCTTACATGGATGACTTCCTCATCGCTATGAAGGGTAAACTGGCCACATGCACAGCCACGGGTCTGCAGAACATCATGTCAGCTCTACCAGCCATGGGCACCGGCGTGCGCTTGAACGAGGTGGTGCGTGAAGCAGTGTCACGGTATGACGCTCTCATGGCAATGCAGAATGTTGGTGGGGAAGCAGCAGTAGAAGCAGCTGACCAGCAGCAGTACGAAGCACAGCAGGCTGAAGCCCAGCAGGCTGAAGCACAGCAGTATGAAGCGGCAGTTGCAGCAGAGCAGCAGCCAGTAGCATAAGGGTCTCTGGCACTGGCTAGGTGTTGTATCGCCAGGTTGGCATGACTCATGTTGCTGACAAGTTCACTTGAATCGGTGAGGCTTTGGAGTTGATAGGCTCCTTGATTGCTTATCAAGCCAGCCAAGCATGTTTTTGTTGTGTTGAGGTTGTTGTCTGCTGTGGTTTTGTTGTTGGTGTGGTGGTGGTTCAGTACGAGTAAGTTGCTGAGCAGCCTACTAGAGGCTTCGAGTTTTGCTGCCATAATCTCATAGCCGAGGTGTCTGCATCCGAGTGCAGACTAGTCGCTTTGATTTTGGCCGATTGGCCCTGTAGGCCTTGCTGTGATGGGTGCCTAGAGTGACACATAACAAAGGCAGATTGGTAGCAACTGCTGATGCCGCCATAGCATGCGTGCTGCCATGATTTGAAAGGCCACCGACGTCGACCAGGTGATGTGTCAACACGGATCCTGGTGCCACCATAGCATGCGTGAAGATACTACGACAGTGATTTACAAGACAAGAGGACCCTGCAGATGGCACCTTCAATGTTTATCATGAGCGTGGTGTCAGCAGCTGCCACAGACAACACTTCCATGCATGCTGCTACCACCTGCTGACTACAAGCCACACTCGGATGCTTACCCTTTAAAAAAGGTGACCTGGTCACTGCCTAATACACAGTCAACAAAGCATATGAGCCGTACAACAGGAAGCAAGGCACCAGCACTAGGTTCTGTATCTCTGCAAGCGCTTGGGATCTCCTGGACAACACTTTGGCTGTGGTGATAGCTGACCATGCTGTGCACAGAAATGCTAGTACTGCTCGGATAGGGCCCCTGCAGGAACAGCACAGCAATTTGGCAACTGGTTCGCCAGAAGTCGCAGACTCAGTCTTGCTGGATAGTTGGTCTATCCCTGCATAGTGCACATGGACCGCTGGAGTGGCCAAATATGCAGAGGCGGCTGCACTGGCACTGGCACTTGTAAGACTGCACGATGATAACCATTGACAGGCAACATCAAGCCTGCCTGCTCCTGGTATTGGATGCCATTCTGCTCTGCTGATTTGCACGCATGGTGAATCTGTGCGTAAAATGCGACAGTCCCACTTACTTTGGTGTCAATAGCACTGTTGCGCTGAGGACGATCAAGGGCACCAGCCCATACCCCACGACACAACAGCAGCTGTACAGGTCCAGGGATCTGTGTTCTGCTGCTTCACTGCTGCTGATCTGGTTCACGATGAACCACAGTACAATGCTTTGCACTAGAGTCCAGCCAAGCAGCACGCCAAAATGGATCTTCCCCATCTGCAGTAGTGACAGCACCATCAGTGGCTCACAGATGCCTTCAACAGCAATGCAGCAGCGTACTTGGTAATCGAGAGCTGCTGCATGCGGGCTAATGCCATCAGAGAGCACTGCAGCCTGTCAAGACAGTGTTGTATGGCATGTGCCGTGCGCATGCTGCAATTGAGACACCACCAACTTGCTCCGCTGGCGTGTCCTGCAAGCTGCTTACCAGGAGGTGAAGGCTCCCTAGAACCAACAAAAACACTAACGCGCCTCCAAAGTCTAGTTCATCTAAGCTGTTTGACTTCATTTGATGTAATAAGATTGCTTTTGTGCTGCGAAGGATCTGGGGGATGTCTATCCCCAGCTCTGCAGGCAGAACAGAATGTAGGGCTCAACTGCTGTCATGGGGGTTGCATGCATCAGCAGAAAGTTGAACGCAGTGACATGTCATGATTGCAAACATAATACCACTTGCCTTCTAACAACGGGGGCTCGTCCTCGAAGCCAGTGGTGTACGCTGAGGCAGCTGCTGCAGCAGGTGGGGGTGCCCACTGGTAGTTGGCATACTGGTTTGTAGCGCCGGCGCTGTACCACTCCACGCCAGGCTGGCTGGTAAAGGAGCTATGTGAACTAGACTGTTTCATCCCAAACTCTGCCATGCTTTCTGCTTCCTGTGATAACACTACCGGTAGCTGGCCTTGCTGTCCAAAGCTGCTGCCCTATAGCCGGGCTCGGTGGGAGCAAATGTGTTTGTAAGGAATTTTCGCTATTGCGAAAGGTCTTATACTCAAAAGTTGATAGAGGCCTAGCCTTTTTGGAGTGAAGCGGCAAGCGATGGAGTTGCAACTGACAACGGTACCCCAAAGCGGGCAAGGTGGCGTGCTAGTCCCTTGCTAAATTCCGTAACAATGCGGTGACCTTCGTCTTCTTCACAGTGGCTTCTGTTGCAATTCAAAGTGCCGCTTCGAGCTTCAACAGTAACAAGGAGCCACCCCTGAGCCTATAATCAGCAGTCCTGAAGATTGTTGGATCATGAAAGACTGTCGCCCGTCAGCTCGACACACCTGCTGCCCTGTGATGGCCATGTGACCAGACGTGGGTTCGCATACGTATGCCCGTGCAGTTTGCGAACGCTCATTCCTGGTCAGGGCCGCACATCAGGCGTATCTGCGGCACTTGACTAAACTAGGAGGCCCAGGCAGCGAGGACATGGCTGCGGCCTCTGCAGAGCTGGCTTCTTCCCCAGCACCAGCAGCTCCAGTTGAGCCAGCTTCTACAAGTGATATCGTCCATGCATCAAACCTCAGCACATGTACGTACGCTGTCCAGTGAGGGCGCAACATTGTTACGCAATGAGGATACTCAGCACAAGCGTGCTGCATGTGGTCACATGGATGCTTGGACCGGCACATGTCCAATGCAAGCTGTACAGGAGTGCATAGCTGTCGGCAGATGCTGACATATGAGTTTTATGCTTATGTACAGCCTTGAAACGCTAATCATAGGCTTGAATACGCCCAAGTGCAACATATATGCCTTCTGACTGAGCAGCTGTGTCACAATGCAGGTGTCCTTGTGGTACTTGTCTTGTCCTGGAGTCTGGGAGGTCACACACTGACACAAAGGTACTTGGATCTGTCTAGTCAACACATAGGCAGACGGTCGCTCACGAGTAACACATGATGTGTAAGCTCAAGGGGTGTGCATATGGGCTTTGGAACATTGGTCTGGTGCAGTGACATCCCCTGCAACAATTTGGAGCATGGCCAGAACAACAATGGTACTTTGCTGTCAGAAGAACAACTTCAACCGACGATTGCGTGCTCGAAAAATCGGCGACGTGCATCTATCTGCAATGCTGCGTTTGCAGGAACCGATACCTAACTGAAGGCAGTGCAGCGTGTGCTCTTGGTCTGATAACTGGACTGATACTGCTTGTGTTCCACCGGTTTCTCAGCTGGAACATTGTCACACAACTGCTGGAGTTCAATGCAGCAGGATTCTTTACGTAAGGCGACTGGTTGAGGCATGCTGCAATGCTGCAGCTATCGCACACTCTCTGTATTTGTTGCGCATCACTTCAGAAAACAATGTTAGGCTCTGTATGCATAAGGGTTCCAGAGCTTTCACCCGTCAGCACCCCAGCTGTTATTAACCCTTCCAGACCATCCTCACACTGTGCAGTTGCTCCATCAGATTGCCCTGCTCACTTGTGTTTTGCCAGCATTGCATTAGCCAGCTTGCAGGAGCACAAACAGATAGCAGGGTCCACCGCATAGTATTAGCAGGTGTCAGTATGTGCGGAGCTGTGGTCAGTTGGCTCGTTTTCTGTTGAAAGCAGCCATCAGCAGCTGTGGGCAGCTGAAGCACATGAGCACCTGCAATGACCTGACTTGACTCGGCTGCCACAGACCAGACAGCAATAGGACCTCAAGCCAGCAAGAGGTTCGATTCTTCCTGTGGTTTGATTTTTCCTGCAGGTACCTGCTGCCTCCTGTCATCTTCTATTGTGGCTTGTCGGTTGAAAAGAGCCGCTTCTTCATGGCGCTTCCCTCCATCCTTACCTTTGGCGTATTTGGCACTCTGGCTAGCTTTGCCATCATCAGCTTGTTCCTGTATGTGGCATTGGGCTTTGCACTTTTCAAACTAGAGGTGAGCACACAAGTAACAAGTCTTAGCACTCAAGTCATACTTCAGTGGCTGGCAGCTTTCGAGATGGGGCACAGCTGTGTGCATCGTGACACACAGCACAAGCACCACCGCATGGATCTCAGCTGCACAGGTAGCCCAATCTCAGCTGGCAGTAGACCCTGTTCAAACTGTTACAAGTGTGGACACAGCATAATGTTGGAGTTCGGCCATTCCTGGTATGCTTGCTTGCTGCTGTTTCTTGTGCAGGACTGTCTTGCCATGGGTGCCATCTTTGCTGCAACAGACAGTGTAGCAACACTGCAGGTCCTCAACAGAGACTCTATGCCAGGACTCTTCTCGCTGGTGTTTGGCGAAGGTGTTGTGAACGATGCAGTTAGTGTTGTGCTCCTGGGAGCAGTAGCCAGCACAGCGAAGGGGGAGCAAGGAGCGGAAGGGTCGGACGGACCCAGCGGTGCTTTTGCTGGCGGCTCCTTTGTGCTGACATTCTTGTATTTGTTGCTGTCAAGTCTTGTGCTTGGAGCTGCCTCTGGCTTGGGTATTGCTGCTGTGCTGAAGAAGCTGGCATTACATGATGCACACCAGGTGTGGTTTGGTTGCAGCCTGCCTGCCATCTGTCACATAAGCTAGCGTGTTGCTGGCATGGCAGTTGGTGGGTCAGACTATGGTGCATGGAGAGGTCGCCGCAGTCTGCGTACTGTAATTTCTATGCAGTATACAAGTGATATGTCAGCATGCAATGACAGCAGCGCTGGAGCAGAACCTGGTGAAGGTTCCCTGCATTGGTACACGCTTGTGCATGTCACTGCTGTGCTGAAGCCTGCAGTATTCAGTATTCAGTTTGCTCTTTTGCATGAGCAGCAAGGAACAGCAAGGAACCAACGAAACATGAGTATGCGAAGTCCTGACAGATGCTGTCACACTGTGTTGCAGGAACTTTCCGTCATAACGCTGCTGAGCTACCTGAGCTACCTTCTAGCAGATGTGACAGGCCTCTCTGGCATACTGTCACTGTTTGTGTGTGGTGTGCTGGTATCACACTACGCCCTGCACAATGTCAGTGACGAGGGCCGACAAGCCACCATGACCGGGTTCAGGACTGCCAGTTACCTGGCTGAGGGTATCATATTCATATATGTGGGCATGGACTGTCTGGACCCTCTCAAATGGCAGGTATGAGGGAGGCCATGTTAGCTGTGTACACATTGCGCTGACTATCATCATGTCAGTGCATGCAGCTGCTGGTATAATGTTTAGAGCGCATTGCACTCGGCTCATATGCTGGCCTTGATGGTTGCTTGACTTGGTCACATCTACAGTTACCCAAGGGGCGGTCTGCTACTGTGTATGAGGCATGGCTCGATATTCAAAACCAGTGATCAGTTGTAAACTTTCTTTGTTTCTGCTGTATCCTTGCGTTCTTACAGGCTGCTAATGGTGCTGAAGCAGTATGGCTAGTGCTGGTGCTGACTGCTGTGCTGGTGGCAGCACGAGCTGCGTTTGTTGTGCCCTTCTCCCTCCTGCACAACATGTGGTCAGCAGACAAGCTCAGTGCAAGGGAGATTGTGGTGGTATGGTGGGCAGGTGAGGCGCGATGCAGCAGGTATACTGCCGATCCCCGAGTCGGTGCAGCGGTCTGTGCTTGCTGCATACTGTGTTGCATGGCTGTATGTGTTTGGCCTGGGGCAGATCAGGTGCTGTACAACTGTTGGTGTGATGCAGGTTTTGCCAGTCTGCCAGTCACTGCAGGTTCAATGCAGTTCCGTGCTGGGCTGCATAGGCTGATACGACGTTACCTCACATGTACTGCAGGTCTGATGCGTGGTGCTGTGAGTGTTGCCCTGGTGTACTTGTACTTTGATGACAACCCACGACAAATGCCGGACAAAGGTCGTGCTACACTCATTGTGTCAACTCTGATGGTAAGTCTGAGGCTTGATCAGCACCTGCTGCTGTGGGATCTCCTGTGCACAAGAGACATGGAAGGTGCAGCTCCGTATGCTTGCACCCAACTTTCCTGCAGCCCGCACAAGTGTTTTGGCACTTGTGCCAGTCGAGTGTGAGACACTGTGTGAAAGTCTCTGCTGCAGTGCCGCACTGTCAAACCCAAGCACATGTCATGCTCCTGCTTGCAGATTGTGATGTTGAGTATATTAGGTTTTGGAGCCCTGACAAAACCCTTGCTAGAAGCCATGCTGGGTGGAGACAAGACACTTATGGAGCAGATCAGAACCATTCCATTGCTCAGGTGGGCTTGGCTCGGCAGTTGCAGCTGGTTACACCGCATCGCTCCGCTGTTGGCCAGATCTCTACACTGTACCAGCACTGGTATCAAGCCAGTTCATGTGAGGGCAACCGGCCGCCAAGTTGTCACATGCTATTGTGTACCAACGGAGGCCTAGGGACAGGAAAAAGCATGCCTATCTGCGAGTTTGACTGGCCAACCTGCAAGCTTCAAAGTGTGCGGCTTACGCCCGTGGATGGTTTGTGCAACAACTATTGACATGTGCTTTGGTATGTGTATGTTTCCTGCAGCAACATTGCCAGGGACAGTAGTGCTACAGCACTCATAGAGCAGCTGGACAACTCATTTGGTCACAGCAACAGGCGACAAGGCGGCCAGAATCGGCCACATCACAGAGACTCCCTCCTGCCACTGGCAGGCATAGTTGGAAGCACAGTGCATGATAGTACAGATGTCAACAGCAAGCCAGGAGCGAGCCCAAAACAGCATATCAGTGGGAATGATGACAATGGAACTAACCATGCTCATAGCAGCATATCCACGGCCCAACACAGCCCTGTATCAGGTGCTGCAGGCCCCAGCATGTGGGTGCACTTGAGAAAGCCCCGAGACAACAGCAGTAGTTCATTGCAAGGTGAAGGTCTGCCGGCACCTACGATTGGGGTTGAGGGGGGTTTTGCAGGGTTTGACATAGATGCAACAGCAGATACAGCAGTAGCAGGTGGCTTTAGTGGTACTGGTGAACCGTTGATAACTGGGGTGGAATTTGGGATGATAGACAGCATCCAGGGCAGCAGTACTACACCACCACAGCAACATTCCGCCCCTGTCGATGGGGGTGTTGAGTTGCAGGCAACACATATGAGCGCCAGTACTGCTGATAGCAACGGAATGATGCATGCGATGAGGCAGATAGGTCACGCCTGGGGTGCTTTTGACAGGCAGTACATGCAGCCTGTGTTTAGAGGACCAGCGAATACCAACAGGCAATCTCCTAGAGGAGATTCTGCTGAAAACAGTTTGTTGTAACCTGTTCGTGCAGACGCCCCCTGTGATCTCGATGTGAAAAAGTCCGACACGGGTACAGCGCGGGACGTGCAGTGACACCGAGATTTGTCGTTCAGTTCGTACACCCGTAGCTCGTCCGGTAGGTTGCTGCTTCTCTCTTGAGCAATTATGTACCGTCTCCTCCAATCAAGCTGACACGGCGTCAGGACCAAGTCACCTTCCGACCTTTTAGAACGGGCCAGTGAACTCGATCCACACATGGTGCCCGACCCCCTGGAACTGGCCGATCCAGCATTCCGTGCAGGCTAACAAAGCAGAGTCAAGCCCTTGCGAGTAATGATGCGGATTGATGCATCGAGTTGCTGGCATTATACGGCCACGTGGGCTGTAGCGGCATCATCCGAAGTACAATTCTGTCATATTCTCTTGTGCTGCTGTCCATATCGCCGACTGTAGATAACGGTGATGAAAGGAGTTTTTAGTAGCGTATATAAAGTGCTCTTGATAACTGATCCACGTATTTCAACACGCCAACGACTGTAACCCAAAAGCCGGCCCGCAACATGAAGGCTGCTCTGTTATTACTGGTAAGCTTGTTAGCAGTACTTCTGCTTTCTAATCCGGATTGTGTGTACATGTATTGATGCTACACAGCAGCCCTTCGGCAGCTGCCGGGAACGGGGGACGCCACGACGCACTGCATATCTGAGTATCTTTACCTTCGATCGCGCTGAACCAGGCTAGCAAACACTGCATCAGACAGCTAAATGGTCGCGACAAGACGATCGACGCCGTTTGCACGGTGCAAGTTGCACCACATGTACCACATGGCCCACAGAGTCAGGTGCGCATGTGTCAGAGCTCACTTTTATACATCTGTGTATCTTTGTTCTACAGGTGGCAGTAGCGGCGATCGGGTGCGCATCGGCTGCACCGCGGTCATTCTCCGCGGCAGCAGAGAAGCCAAGCAAGCCTTCAGATATCAAGGGCGCAGACACCGCTAAGCTGGCCTTTGCGCGTATACCCAAGCGCTTGCTTCTCACCGTCAGGCCCTATGTCTCGGCAGCTACGAAGCCTGACACGCCTGCAAACCTGGGAGGCGCAGACACAGTAAAGCTGGCGTTTGGGCGCATGAAGTCAGCTCCCAAACGCTCCCTGTTGACAGTCAGGCCGTATGTCTCAGCAGCTGCGAAGCCTGAAAAAGCCAAAGACCCCAAAGGCCCCGACACAGTAAAGCTGGCATTTGGGCGCATGAAGTCAGCTCCCAAACGCTCCCTGTTGACAGTCAGAACATTCTTGTCTGGAGCTACCAAACCGGACAAGCCCACAGACCTCAAGGGTGCTGACACAGCGAAGCTGGCCTTGGCACGTTTATCAGTGCCAAAGCGCAGATGAGGGCTATCTTTTGAAACTGGTGAGTACGTTGCATGCTACAAAGCAACATGCTTGGCTATGAGTCTGCGCACGGGCAACAAATGTATACCGCATATGCCAGGGCCCAGGTTGTCGGACCCATAGAGCATGTCTTGCACCAACGTTGGCTCCAGCCTGCATCAGGAGACATCACTTCCATACCAACTGGCAGTCATCATTCTGCCGCAGCTCTTGCCGCACGTTCCCAGCAGCTTATGCTGAGTTACAGGGTCTGTAGCACTCAAAGTGTATGCCTTAGAGCATCACCGGTGCATTGTAGAGCAGGTTGGCACACCAGAGCATATAGACCTGCAGCATATTGTGAAGGTTTACCGCCTATAGGCAGTCCAGCAGCTACTAGCCCAGTGCACCACGCCCCCTGACCAATGCCCTGCCACCTACTGCTGTGCCTGCAGGTCATTTCGACCGATGCCTGATGCAGCAGAAGGTGACGTCTGATTAGCTGTAACACCAAACCCTCAAGGCAGACCCAGACAGGTCCCCGGGTGACCGGTTTCGGCCTGCGACAAATGGCCTGCGAGAAATGAGATGCTCGTGAGTGACTTGTTCTGATGCAAGTTTTGCAGCTTGGCCAAGGCGCTGCTGGTGCCCTTGGCGTCAAAAGGAATTGCTGCCTGCAGCTGCTAGATTCTTGCACTGCATGGTGTGCAAGTACATACAGCGAAGTATAGAATTGTGGGTGATGCTATGTACAGTGTCCAAATTTTCTACAGGGGGGTGGGGGCAACTATTGAATGCTAGAGATTGTGGTGTTTGCCATAACCTGCCAATGTCTGTACAGCGTTGCTCAGTACTAAGAATTGTGTGCCATCAATGGTTGGTCATTCTAGTGCTGGGTAGCACACATAACTAGCTGCCAGATACAGAACGCTTTTCATTCCAATTGCTGTGCAGCCTTGAATGCTTTCATTTATCTTGATTAGCCACAACAATAATTGCTGTAAAGGCTTCAGAAGTTGTCTTTTTCAGTTGCTGCAGCTGGTCCTTAGTGAATTGTGTCTATAATAGACTTCTAGTGGAGCCCTCACATCAATTGTGATACCAAATTTATGAAATGAGCTTAAGCTTGTTGGTGGTTTGCTGAAGCCTGCACGACTCGCCGATGACAGTATTATCATACAGCAAGTGATCGTGCCATGATTTGATATGGGCTCGCATTTGTGTTTCTGATTGGCCAGGGGGCGCTGTCCTGCTGTGTCTCCTGCCAATGGCTGGGCTCTATGCAGTAGTGGTTAACGAATAGGTCTTTCATTGCCAAGCATATTACAAGGGCCTCACAGGCAGTCAGCTGGTGCAGGGGTTGATGCTTGCGCCAGAGCGCTGTGGTTTTGAATTGCTATACGAACCAACTTGTGCCTGTTACAGTGCCGTGCTATACATGGGCAACACAAGAACTTACTGCACCTCCTGCCTTGGCAGCAGCCAACCCGGCCAGCAACTATTGACAGTGGTCCAGCTGCAGCTGTGTGTTTGGAGGCACCTGCTGTAATGGGTGTGGTGTTGCACGTGTGCTAATATCAATTGTGTCTGGTGAACACCGTTGTGCAACAAGAATTGTCTGTTGTGATTATGTGATTCCTCAAAGACTTGTCTGATGCATCTGCTTGTTTTGTAATCTCTTACTACGAATGATCGATATGAATGGTCAATGTGTCATGTGCTAGCCGTGTCGAGCATTGGAAACGCGGCAGTCCAGGCCGGCCTAAAAAAAGCCCGAGCAGTTACAAAGCGGGTGGGTGTGGAGAGGTGTCAGACAGGAGTCCAGGAGCCAGTGTCTGCTGAGATAGTACATGAAGGCGACTGGGCACATGGCAGGCTCGTAAGAGGTAAAGCAAGACCTCACTTCTTGTTTGTATTTACGAAAGCACAGTATGATGTACAGAATATCCATAAGCCGTGTATGTACAGCAGGGCAATGTATGCACAAGGAGACAGCCACAACAGGCAAGCCAATATTTCCTATGTAGCCAGTCTTTGCATCCCCGTGTCAAACAGGCCACAAGTGCTGCAACTATCAATATACGCCAGTCAACTCAGGCACAATCATAGACAATACCAAACACTTATGCTGTGGAGCACAGCAGTGGCTGGCCAAGCCTTCGTCAAGGGCACTACCCACTGATCCAGAAATGGCCTTGACGCACAAACGACAGATACGCAGGACAATCTGCAATATCAATAGGGGAGCTAACTGCTAACAGCTTGCCATCACCAACATTTATGCTGCCTTTCAAACTAGAATTGATCACGACAATCATGACCTAGTTCTAGATCATTGCCACAGTCATCGATCCAGGAGCCAACCATCGTGGCCACAGGCCATAGGCTTTATTCTCAAAATGCGATTCGAGGCGCAACAATATCTACGTAGTAACACTAGCCAGCGTCCTTAACCAATCTGTGACGGCCCATTGATCGCATGTGCGGCATCATACACCACACAATGTGGCATGCTCAGCTGACAGATCTCAACAAAAGGCACACCATGAAACTCTATTGCTGCATACGAAAGTTGTGGCTACTCAGCAATTTACACATAGACAGACTCATGGGGCAGGTTTCCCAGTTTGTGAACGGTGAGTAGGCACACAGGTCACGCCCCACACACAAAATGATACCGGACAAATCAGCATGCTGGTTTTGAGGTACTAATGTGCTGGTCATGGTTTGGTTGAATACCTTGTACCAGACGCAGCTGAAGAGCCTGTGAGATGATGACAATAATACCAATCCCTTTGTGCAGCCACACTGTTGATGTCCCACACTCTCCAGAACCCGCCAAGCTGTTTGACACCCAGGCGTTCCATGGGAAGGCCTCCACTGACAAGACACGCATATCATGCCATACCATTATCAGTAGATGATATCAACTTGATGGGCAGTGCTCGCAGTGCCGGGAACTACTCTTTAATGCCAATACAACAGACAATGCCAATACAGCAGACAACCCAATCGCTGCCATGGAATGCCTGCAAACGGAAACATAGTATTTCGGACACACATAGACTAAATGAAACACTGGTACATGAACATTTAGTCCTCTAGAATTGGCGCAATTCAACGAGGAAACAGTTTGGATGTGACAACACAATCATTGCAAAACGCTCGAGTGGCACGAAAGACCGCTGTTTGATGACCCAGAACTCCCTGCAGTGCCTGCACCCAACATCATACTTCGAAAGCCAGATAGGGTCCAAGTACAACCAAACCTCCTCATCTATGTCCACAGATAGTATGATAATACAGTCAGCCCGAGTCAGGCCAGATACCAGCAGGCCAGCAAATGACCATATAAGAAGCAAGCTTCGTCACAATACTGGCGGCACTCAGGCAGTCAAATACACCAACCCATGAACTCGGCGAGCCCTGAAGCAAGCCACTGTGGTGTAGCAGTTCTCAGTGTTGAAAACAACCAAGACAAAGGTGTGTGGTATTACGTCATGCAAATAGTAGCAAGACCCCAGGGACATGCGTAACAGGAGGCAATGCAATTGCTAAGTTACATGACAATGCAACACAGCAACTTGTGCTCAATAACAACTCAACAGTGATGCTGTCCGAGTAGTGATCAAGACTGCAAGGTCTATCATGAACTGCGTACCGCAGATGCAGTGCTGCATCAAATGCACCAGATGCAAATCGTCCCCCAAAGCATATAGGGTAAACACATGCATTGCACATTGTTTGATAGGTGATATTATACACACTATACACATCCACTGGCAGCTATAGTATAGTAGATACAACGCCTGTGTTGCGCAACCAACAAAGTGGTCAGAAGTAGTAACCAGTAGCTTTGTGTGGCGCTACACAGGCCAGAACATTACATAATCACATCAGGGCATCGGTAAACACATCTGATGCAGTTGTGTACCCACACCGGCAGCCGGACAACTCACACAACTTTGCCATCGGAAACACGAATCAATCTCAAACGCTGCATGGCAGCATTGACACAGCAGACACGCGATACTAAGATGATGATATTAGACAGCACCAAACGACTGGAGATGTACATTGCTCAACAAAGAGACTGTAGCAGCCAAATGAAATCGTGCAAGCAGCGCACCCACAGAAGCAGAACACACATCATGCATGGAATCTTCTATCCTGTGTAGTACTAGGCAGTTCCTGTCAGCTACAAAGCAACTCAGTGCACGGAAGTGGATACAATGCAATTTCAACCCAGGGGTAAATGAAACACACACGTAACACTATGCACGTCACAAGTTTGCTGGAGGTTTGGCAAGCGTCAGAAAGGGGCACAATTTGGAAGCAATGCTGTCAAATGCTGTCCATGACTTGCATGAGCAACAATTTTGTACCGGGCACCCACAATTAACTGTACAAACAAAACCACTAACGCCTCATTTGCCAGAATTGCAAACTTCAGCAGATGCTCTGAATAACTTATGTGGCAAACACCGTCTGAAGCTCAGCTGAGCAATAGCAGGTGTGAGAACAGAACACTTGAATCCAACATCATTTAAACATCTCACAAGCGGCATGCCGCAATGAAATCATCCGAACATTCAAACTTCATGCAAGAAAACAATCAACCCCATGCAATACACAAATATACGGCTAGCATTTACAAACGGCTATCTGGACACCACATACTCTGCAACATTGAGCTGTACAGAACCATCATGTTTCTCCGCGGCTGTAGGATCCATCACACATTCACAATCAGATCATTTACACACGCTGTCCCCCTCCTCAATTTTACTCAACGCCCGTGCGCTATCATCATCAACAGTATGTGCAGGACCTTTGAACCACCTATACGCACCAACGTACGGGAAGTAATACATCACGATACTGATCGTGCACGTACCAGCAAATGCCATAGCTGCATAGTTGAGGTTCTCTGAAGTGACTGGCATCTCAATGGGCAGGCAAAACACAACAGCGGCAAAGATCGCCCAAAGTGTAGAGACTACACCGCAGGGGTATGCCCACACACCAAGCTTGAATGGTCCCGGCTCAAAGTACTTGCGCCCCCAGCTGATCCTTGCAGTGATGGGGCTCACATACGCCTGTGTACACAAAGGTAGCAGACAGTTTAGTAACCGTGTGTCCAGATAAGCTTCAAGCAAGAGGAAATTCCTGCTGTAATACTGCATACAGCAAAAACACCTCTGTGGCACCTGCAGCAGGGCGTGTGCATGACCCCGGGCTAGCAGTGAATGTGCAGCAGGAAAGCAATTCATCATCGCCAAACATTGTTCATGGATGCAGGAGGGCGATGTTCCTGAAAACAACCAAGGGTGGCTGCCTGTCATCGAAGCATCAGCCAATACAACAATAACACATCATGCAAAGCTAGCCTAGCCCCCAAAATCCTTGCTACAGCCACAACTCACCACGAGCAATGAGATGGTGCTCAAGCTGAGGATTGCATTGAAGGCTGTGTAGCTTCCCAACATAGGCAGCCCCAGACAGAATGCTCCCAAAGCAACACCCCACACCGCAAATATTGGTGACTTCGTTACAGGGTCGACCCTTTGCCAGAGCCAGCTGAGAGGCACGGCGCGGTCACGGCTGTAACAGAACAAGATCCTGCAAAGCAAATACAAACAAAGTGAGGTAGCCTGCTTGAGGACGACCTGGCTTGCAGAGAACAACGAGCACCTGCAGAGAGTTGGTGATTTGATAGAGTGCTTGATGCAGCACTGCATGGCCCTGATACAGTTACATATGTGACGGACCGTGCAAACAGGGGCTGCAGGAACATGTGACAGTCACCAGCGTGCCTACAGCATAACAACCTTGACAAGGCACAGAGGGCATGTGTTTGTGTAGCTTTGGGTTCTGCACAATTACAACAGCATCTGCTAGCAAAGCAACTCACTGTTGGGTCACTCTTGGCCCCTGCAAGCACCTCCAAGCAGAAAGACTCACAGGGTCTTCACCCCCCCCCCCCCCCCCCCCCCCCCCCCCCCCCCCCCCCCCCCTCCACCGCCGCCCCCGCCACCCCCCCCCCCCCCGGGTGTGGGGTGGGCACGGCGCAGGGTGGGGCAGGGGCGAGGGGAGGT
>NSMO01002780.1:26517-36553 GCA_002588565.1 Coelastrella sp. UTEX B 3026
TGTTTTTCAGCGGACGTTCTGGAGAGGGGCTTGCTTTTTAGAGGCATTCCTGGTCACTCTCCCGCCAGCACGGTCTTCCTCCCCCCCCCCCCCCCCCCCCATTTGTCACTTGCCTGCAGAGTTCCAGCGTTGTGCTGACACGCTATTGTCCAAGGTTCATGACCTGGAGCTCGCCACCGACATCATTGTGGGATTCCCAGGTACAACGCAACTGCAGAGCTCGTTTGATTGCATTTGTTGTCAGGTTTGGTTGCGTGATCACATGCCTTAAGTCCGACAAGGCTTTCCCAAACACGCGGTGGCAAGTCATGCATGTCAATCACAGTAAGATTTCGACTTGGTTGTTTCTATGACATAAGCTGCCATGGATCAGCTAGACTGTAACAAGCTGGTAAGAGCAGTAGATGATTGTCTGCGAGCTGTAGAAATAGTGTCACTGCTGTTGCACAACTGGTGATGTGAGTGCTGAGTCACAGATTGTGGCTGGTGCTTGTGTTGCAGGTGAGAGTGATGATGACTGGTCTGGCACAATGGATCTTGTTGGTCACTACCGCTTTGCCCACACACATATCAGTCAGTTCTATCCCAGGTGAGGCTCAATTGCAGGTCTTGATTTCTTACACAGTAGCTGCCTGGTTTTCGCCCTTATCTTTGCTGCCTGTTATACATGTTGTTACTGACATATCTTAGCTGCAGACTGTGCACTGGATCTGCAGCTAAGTAGATGGTATGAGTATGTATACGTCTGGTTTGTGCTCCGCTACAGCCAGTGAATTGATCTCTGTCTACATAGTACTGTGTCTGTTCCAGCCATGTTGTTGATCTGGCCATGCCACAGTAGTTCTTGCAGGTTGACAGTATTTAGTTCAGTTGCCAAACCCTTCGCCACTGCTGCTGCTGCTGCTACTAATTGCCCAGGCCTGGTACGCCAGCTGCTCGCATGAAGCGTGTGCCTACTCAGATAGTGAAGGAGCGCAGTCGTGAGCTCAGCAGACTTGTTGAGACTTTCACAGGCAGCTGTGAGCAGCTCCTACACAGCAGGCAGAAGGTGTGGGTGACGGACACTGCCGCTGATGGACATCATCTGGTGGGGCACACAAAGAACTATACACAGGTACACGGGGGCTTGGTTGATGGTTTGGGTTCTTGTTTGGAGGTAGTGTAGGAGGATAGAGGCATCACCCAGTTGAGCGGGGTTTTGCAGCATGTGCTGTGCTGGTCCTGAGTTCTAGTGCTGGCTGCTGATGCTGTTGTCAAGGCGAGCATTCCTGGTCGCATGATGCATCTCTCCACCGCCCTTGATTGATAGGCAGTATCTTAATCAGAACAAAGCATGAATGAAGACTAGGACATGCATTGTTTTGGCGGGAACTTGTGACTGGAAACGTTTGGCTTACGAGGAAGGCTTCCAGTGTTTACCTTTACACAATGTGCTGTTCAACTTGCAGGTTCTCCTGGAGCCTGTTCCTGGTCTGTTGGGTTGTGTGGTTGAGGCTGACATCAGCAGTGCCAGCAGATGGAGTGTAAAGGGAAAGCTGGTGCAGGTAGGATAGCTGTGAGTGTTTGAAGCACAGCATAGACTGGACCACACACGCCAGCAAAGTGCCTTAAGACATGAGCTGCCCTTGCTCAGGAACCTTGTTTTCTGAGCCCAGCAATGGATGGTTACAGTGCTTTGCATAGAAACACGTTGCAGTAGGTATAGCAATAGGACGGCAGCGTAAAGTCCACATGCAGTGGCTTTTGCTGGACATGGTCAATTATGTAGCTGGGTTATCTGAATGGTGCTTGACTGTCACCTGTTGTTGCAGGTGTTGTTCAGTCCTGCAGTTGGTGGCCCAACAAGCATAAGCAGCTTGGCAGCAGCAGCAGCAGCAGAATCATCGTTACCTAGCACAGCAGCAGCAAGTGACGATGAGTATCAGGCTACTGATACCGAACGCCATCATCACCAACCTGAACATGATCATGCAGCTAACAATCAGCCGACAAGTGCTGCTGCGAGTGCTGCTGATGCAGCAGTGCCAGCTGCAGCTTGTAGCAGTAGTGAGTGCTGTGGTGGAACATGTAACAGCACTAGCAGCAGCAGTAGCAGCAACACACAGTTAGCAGATGCCAGCCAGAGTAGAACTGCATGCAGCTGTGGCAACCAGTCAGAGAGTTGTTGTCTCAGTAGTACGGCTCACAACCATCAACAGGAGCAGCAGCAGCTGGGGGCTGGCAGCAGCGCAGCAGCAGAGGCCCAGTGCAAAGCACATCCTAGCAGCCAACGCAGTGGTGACATCGGTTTGGCCCTCACATTGTCGGCGGTCCTGTTGGTGCTGTTGACAGTGGGGGCATCTGCTGCTGCGCTGTGGACGATGGTCTTGCTGTTGTTGCATTTGGGCAGCAGCTGGCACAGCTAAGGAAGCTATCATCGCAGACTGTGGCCATTGGTGCATATGGTGGAAACTACAACGTTGTCCTGCCACTGGCTGATTGCCATGGCTGCACTGCCAGCGCGTCCTCCGCTTACGTGCACTGGGACATATATGCATCTTGAGCATTTGACATGTACTAGACCTCTGCATCTGACGCGCTTCAATGCAGACGATGAGCATCAACAATACCCGGACAAGAGTCGCCGATACCAGCGCACCCGGGTAACATTCGCTGGCGTTCGCCGGGCGCATCTGATCAGGGCTTGCTATTACCATCCTGTTTACTACTCACTTTCCATGTTCACAAAACATTACGAAGCTATTTATGTCTATAAGGTTACAGCAGCCGCTGCTGCTTATGCAAACGGAACAATTGCTTGTCAACGGGGTCAATCCCCCCGATGGAACCTGCATGGCATGCTACTGTTGCCAATGGTGTTGCGAGTTCCACAGGTGGCGCCTTGCGGCTGTGCCTGTCAATGACTGCAACGCAGCGACTGCCTCCGGTTCGGACAGCGACACTGCAGCCGGCCAATTGGTGCTTGGAGCCCTACGTCCCGAGCCTCGGAGCGAGTCGTTGGCGCCGCAAAGACTGCTTTGTGGCATTATGGCACGGCCTTCTGATGGGCCCTGGCGAGTAAAGATGACGGAATCAAACAACGGCGCCGACCAGAGCGCTTCCGGCAGTGTGCTCACCGGGTGCAGAATGATGCGGCAGTCCCGGACCCGCCGATCTCTGCTCCGAGCCGGGCTGTCGCAGTACTGTCAACCGTCATATATAACTTATGCAGCGACTCATACGTATCGCGATAGTCATGACTCCCGGTAGCAGAAGCCACCCTGAGACGATCACTTTGTTAGGTCTGCAGCGCAACTGCCAGCAACTGCTGAGGCACCGCATGACGGCCGGCTCCATTTCCTCCCGACCGTAAATGACAGCTGTCTGTCTTTCAAGAACATTGCATGCGTTTGGCAGCTGTGCCAACAGTACAAACGTTTGCTAACCACAAATGACTAGCCACAAGGCAACCTGATCAAATACAACAACAAACATGACACAACAAGCACAACCTCTGCGAAAGCATGCAGTTGAAGCCACATTACTGGTGCCCAGGCGATCAGTATGCTGGTGCACATCCCATGTACAGCCTTGCAGCGTACAACAGCTTGTGCACTACCACCATCAGGGTGTTGTGACAGCAGCCATAGTCTAGAGGCAGGGCCTGCTGTGACCGTACTTGCAGCTCTCATGCATGCGGATAACAGCACTGCACTATCACAGCAGTTCATCCCCCATGACACCTCTAACAAAGCAGTGCACATCAACAAAGCATTCTTACATGCAACAACACACATTTCATTGTGCTTTACAACACATACCCCAATCCCCTACCCACAGATTATTCACAAGCCACCACCGGGCAGCTAACAGTGTACACAACTGCCAACCAACAGGCCCACAGAAGCCCCTTGCTTCACACTCACTCAACACCCTTCACCCAACCCTCATTCCCTGTACTGCTGCACCTCTAGCGCTGCTGCTATCCTTACTTGAAGCAGCTACAGCCAATCCATGATCCCACTGCAGCTTGGCAACTGCACTTCATGCATTGCCTAAGCTGTTCAACGCTGCTGCATGGCCACCTGCCTGACAGTCGTGAGGTTTGGTGCTGCTGTTGTTCCTGGTGTGACAGCAGGTCCCTTGTAGTACTTCTGACCCCCACCCACAGCACCAGCACTGCCAGCTGTCCAGGCTGTGCCACCTGGGGCCTGGCTGGTGCCGGTGGTGTACAGGGAAGAGCTGCCAGTACCATTGCTCGTGCCTGAAACAGCAGCAACAACGATACGAGTATGATTTGATTTCAAGCTAGCCGCAGGTAGTAGACAGGCAAGCTCGCCACATTACAACTCTTGTCGTGTGCATGGAGCCGGGGCAGCAGATGAGTTTGTCAGCAAGGCTGTTGCCGCTGCCAGTAACCGTGAGCTTGCACAACACTAGTGTAGCAGTGTTAAGTCCATGCTCGACTTGCTACTTCAAGATAATGAGGGGCTAGCAAGTACTTGGAATCTTTTCAGCCACCTCTGCTGTTGGAAACTTCAATGTGTTGCTTACCTCCCTGCACCACATCTGATGCTTTGTTGGCAATGTTGCTGACGATGCCGATGAATGTGTTGAACATCCACACGTAGAAGCTGATGATCGTGTTCACGGCGTCCTTGATGTTGTCAAATGTCTTCTGCAGGGTTCAACAGCAATGGCAGCAACAGTCTGCTTTTGACGCACAGCGCAAGGTCATGAACAGGCAATCTCAAGCCAGCAGCTCGAGTCAGAGCAATAGCAGCAAGCAGCGCCACAGATATGCCGTTTCAAACGAAGGCAAGGCAGCCAACAATGCAGACATCTGTGCTGCATACTCAACATGGTCGTGTTGTCACATAATCACATTACGGCGTGAGCTGTTCAAGCAGTAAGCCGTGGTATGCATCTACACAGCTGTCTATTCCATGCATTTTGTCTGCTCATCCTTTTGCACCCACCCCAAAGAGTGCATGTGCTGTCTCAGCCCCAATGATAGCCTGCTCCTTGGCCCAGTTGGGAATGTCATATGCCAGGTCCTGGACCCAGTCCCATGTTGGGTTGGCACTGTCTGAAACACATGAAACACAGGCAGTGCGGCGTATTCAACTAATACGTAGTGTGGACTTACTGCACGCTGAAGGCCCTTGAGAGTAGCAGAAGAGTGCCTTGTCGGACAGCACAACTGTTTAAGAATCTTCAGCCAGGGCTACAGCAGACGCTGCTCGTACAATGCTTTTAGCTAGTGAAGCAGTACGCAGCAGTGCGTGCCCTACCACAAAAGCATCCCCATCAGGGCACGAAGGCATGAGCACAGTGTAGAACATCCCCCTGCAACCCACCTGGGTGCCTAGCCTTGAAGGCAGCATGCCTCTTGCGTGCGTAGTAGTCTCCACCATCCATGAAGTCAAACACGTAGCCCAGCACTGACTCGAAGGCATGAGGGATTGCTCCCATCATGATGCCATTCACCGACCTGATGGGCTTGATCATGAAGGGGGGCCAGTTGGTCAAGCGACCAATGAACAGCTCAACCTGCAGCAACATAATGATTCAGCCACTTGGCATTCAACATGGTGAAAGACCAACCACAGACCGTTTGCTGGTGCTGCCCGTTCTCCGGCCCTTGAACCGAGGCTTGTGCCACCTCAACCATTCACATTTGGACGAGGACTGTTACAGCCTAAAACCTGGATCAGAGCAATAAATAGAAAGCTCGGAGCATGTCGTGACAGGTCATGACAGTGCTGCTGCTGTTACGGCATTGTCATCAGTCTGGGCTATGACGGTGCTTGGCAACATATTAGTGAGTGTTCTTACCAGTCCATCATCCAGGTCTCCGTTGACTCCAATCTTGAAGTGAACGTTCTTGGCCACATCCTTGGGCAGCAGAAGAGTTGCGGGGATGTACCACACCCTACATCGCAGCAGGAGCAAGATTAAGGGCAACTGGTCAGCTGCGGTGAGCATTACGTCATCACCGTTTTAGCAGCGGGTGCCAGATGGTCTACTGCAGCAGCGTGTGCATTTGCATGCCAAGCTATCGCTACCACAGAGTAATGCTAGACACCCACAGCTGCTAGATCATCAACTACATCACATTTTCACAACGAGATGCTGGAGGTGTTGTTTACCTGTGTGGGTGGCTGACAGCCACAGCATCCACATCAATGAGTGTCTTGCCGGGTGCCGGCTCACTGATGATGACAGACGAAGGGATGATGTTCAGGTGTGCAAAGTACTTGAAGAGGTATGTTGCCAGGCGCAGGTGACCCTTGTTGGACAGCCTGATGGGGGGACCATCCCACAGCAGATCATGGGAGAAGATCTCAACAGCCTGTGGGGCAGGCAGGCAAGGTATAGCAGGGAAGAGGTGATGGACTGGCAGTGGTGGTGCGACATCAGGTCAGCTTATAAAGTGGCAATGCAGTTACTGGGATGCAATACAGCTGTCAACTGAAGACTGCTCGCGATCAAACCAGCAACACGTAACAGGGCTCACTTTCAATGTCCACTGGATTTTCCGCCAATGAAGCTTGATTCTGCCTTGCCCATCAATGACAGGATGAGTGGACCAAGTTCCAGGCCAGCTGTTATGCTGCTAACACAGCTTCTGTGCAGTGGCAGTGTGCATCAAGCAGGCAGCAACAGCACACTCACCTCCCTGTGCTGCACACTGGTGGTAGCCTCGAAGAGTCTGATCACGCCGTTGATCACACGCTTGGCCTTGCCCGCATCCTGGAATGACAGCACACGGGACTCACGGCTCTTCGGGTTCCTGCAAGAGATAGAGCACACACCACAGCATCATGGTTGCTCAATGATAGCACGTCCTGCAGGAGACACTCTGCTACAGCAGCAGTGATTCCTGTGATCAGGTTCATACTACTGCTGCCTGGAGCTCCTGATATCCTGAATAACTAGATCAAGTGCCCGATAGGCGGGAATGGTCTGCATGCGCGTCACGCTGCAGGTAGTTACAGAGTGGAAGGATATCAACCAACTGCACTGGATGCGCGGGAGATTCCGCCGCTGCTGTGAGCGTTATCTTGTCTCAGTTCCAGAACAGCATGATAGAAACGTTTTGTTGACTGCGTCTAAGCAAGCGTTTGCATGAACGGCACTGTCGACATCTCACCAGACGGGGGTCACGCTCCAGACGTCGTCGTTGCCCCTGAGGTACGTCTCTTCAATAGCCTGTGAGTCGGATCAAACTTTAGTGCAGGTTAGCTGAAAAAGACGAGGAAGTCAGGCGCAGGATGCATCCATGCTGACATAGACTCCAGAACGCGCACAGTGCGTCACGACCAGCTGACGCTGTTGATGTTGAGCTCACCTCAGTGTCTACGCGCAGATCAGACATCTTACAACCTGCTCTAAGGGTCAAAGAGCTCGCGAGCAGCAGTCGCAGCGCCTCAACGTTGAGTGTCTTGCAGGCTGGAGATAGTCTGCGCTGAACGATCACACAGTAATAACTCGACACAAGTTTACAGTGGTTGAGTGCGGCCGCTAAAAGTGCTCTGCAGTGGGGCCGGGTCCACTATATGACCCACAGCGGGCCTGTTAGTCCAAGGTATAACGGTCACCTTGGTAAATGGTGCATTCTTGCTAACGCATCTAAAGCAGCAGCCAACAAGCTGTTTCGGCACATAACTGGCAGTTCCTGGGTGTTGCGGGCGTTACGCAGTTGCCGAGGGTTGTACTTTCCCGGGCAAGCTCGCACTTGCAGGACTAGTAAACACAATGGCTCAAGAGTTGAATAATAGGTCTGACTCGCGGTCACCCTCAGTAACTTTGCTTGTGCGGCACCCGACAGGCTCACCAGCACTGCCATCACAGCCGGCATACCCGCGCTGCTCCCCGCGTGACCCATCTCTGCTTGTATGTACACCACAAACGGATGAAAATATCCGGCAATTCTGAATTAGACCGCCTGAGGCACCTGTCATGTGAAATCAGGGACCTGGATGTCGGTGAAGCAGTAGACACCATCGGCACCCCGGATGCCATCACTTTTCTTCGAGAATACGTCGCCAGCAACAAGCCCGTGCTTATAAAAGGCGCCATAGATCACTGGCCGGCGCTGCAGCTGTGGAACAGGGAGTCGCTGACAGCTACAGCAGGCGAACAGCAGATATCAGTAGATGTCACGCCCAATGGCTTTGGGGACGCTGTCACCTCTTACACAGCAGCAGATGGCGAGAGAAAGTCATGCTTCTGCATACCACACAAGCGCAGAATGCAGTTCAAGGACTTCTTGAACCTGTTTTTCTACAGACAGGATGTAGAGGTCCCGTATCTGCAGGTGGGCAGAAATGCCGCAAACCAACAGGCTCTATTGCAGTACAGTATTGTCCGCCGGTGCCTGAAACGCACAGAACGACCCTTCATGCCAACAGGCTGACAAGTGGCTCATGAAAGTTGCTTGGTGCCAGCAGCAGCGATTCCATGCTGAAGCACTTCTCACCGCCAGGCTGTGTCAGCCGCTGCGTCGTGCGCAATTCAGATGCAAGGCTTGCACACTGCATGACAATAACACTCCTAGCTTGCGTCCCGACTTCGCACCATCTGTTATGCATTTAGTCAGTACTGCCTTATGTGCTGCTATTTGATTGTGCAGCAACAAAACAGCAACCTCACAGAGGAGTTCCCCATGCTCATGTCGGACGTAGACCAGCAGCTCGACTTTGCTGCTGCGGCATTTCAATCACCGCCAGACGCAGTCAACCTGTGGATAGGTGATGAGCGAAGCACTACCACGTTCCACAAGGATCACTATGAGAACCTGTATGCTGTGGTGCGCGGCAAGAAGATCTTTCACTTGCTGCCACCCACAGATGTCTACAGGATGGGGCTGCAGTGGTACCCGCTTGCTCAATTTGAACCGGTAAGAAACTTCAGTATTGCCGCTGGTGAAGCACTCCCCATCAGAGACAGCTGCTGCCTGAATCGCAGAGCCAGGCAACCTGCTGAGCCTTGTGCCAGTTTCATCAAGCACTTGCTGCACTGCAAGTCTTTGAAAGACCAACGTGTATGACAAGGCCTGCAGAGGTTGCTGCACGGCAGCCTGTTATCCTGCAGCAAGCTGAGGGTTGATGCTACTGTTGACTGAGTGTCTGGCTATAACATCTTGCCATCAAGCCAGTTGCGGTGCCCAACCACCCAGCAGACACAGGTTGTTGAGTTGGTTGACTGAACTGTGGCCCATGACTTCAAACTGTATGTGTTGAAAGGTTGATGGCCAGCTGCAGCCAGTTCTGCAGCAGCCAGAGCAGCCAGTGCTGTGGTGTCCTGTACACCCCGAACCAGCAGACCCCCAGGCAGCAGCAGAGCAGTTCCCGCTGTTCTTTGACAGCAGTTTGCCTAGGCCGCTGCGTGTTGAGGTATGCGAGGGAGATGTGCTGTATCTGCCAGCAATCTGGTGGCATTATGTCCAGCAGGAAGGGGATGAGAGGGATGGCTGGTGTGTGGCAGTCAACTACTGGTAGGTGTAAGCAGCTGAGTGTGTAGTGCAGCCTTCATGGGCTGGCACACCTTGCCTGCAGCTGCTGCTGATAGTTATGACTAGATTCCTTGCCTGCTTGTCAAAGATGGGTAATACAAACACACGTGAGTCACCGTGTGTCACCGTCATCTGTTGCATCCAATCTCTCCAGCAGGCTTGCAACTTCCTGTGCTGAGGGCTGCCTTGCATCCATGCTTGCGAGACTGCAACGACCATTGCCCTATTTATTTGATCTTCTTGACATGTTGTTCACAGGTATGATATGCGCTTTGACTCGCGCTATGCGGCCTACAAGCTGGTGGAGTCAATGTCGGAGAGTGTGGGGCTGCTGCCCACGATGCCCAAGCAGCTGGGTGATGCAGACCAGCAGCAGAACTGTTGAAACAGCCCCAGAAGTGCACATCCCCCATACGCTACGCGGTTGCAGTGTGGTTTCTCTGGTGCCTGCACATTAGCTTTCATCACCATTGCAGCTTTTGGCACCGCTGTGAGACGGTTTGGGCGGGCAAAGACAGGCAGTACATCGCCGCGCTT
>NSMO01002781.1:2683-19879 GCA_002588565.1 Coelastrella sp. UTEX B 3026
GTAGCTGCTGGTGCAACTGGTGGAATGAGATTATCAGTGCCGGAGGCAGCCCCACTTGATACAGCTGCACACTAACAATAACAAAGACACAGGCAATGGTCAATGACATCCAGGTTGACTATCTGTGCAAGTAGCTGCTAGCCCTTCTGCTGACAGAGGAATGATCACATGTGGCAATCCCATTGTTGCAGCTGCTCACATGATAGCAGCAGCACGGACGAAGGAGACACTAAACAACATCGCAAGGGTGGGGCAAGGCCGCTAAATGTGCTGCTAGCTGTTGGCGCATCTGTTGACATAGCCTGCTGGGACAATGCCATTGCCACAGCTGCACACAACCAGCACAGGCCAGAAAGTTGAACATGACGGTTGTGCTAGCAGGTGCTGCCGCATTTGCTGGCGGGCTGGGAGGGCTTCTGGTGGCAATACTGCAAGCACGATGCAAGCGTGTAAAAGTTTCACGTGTGTTGGTGTAGCAGCTGCTGTTCCTTGGCAGGCTTGTATGAGGTCAAAGCTCTATAAAACTTCGATCCCTGCACACCACGGCGGCTTAAAGCAGGAACTTACAGCATAAGGTTACAGCTTCACTTGGGATGCCGGTTGCTGTAGTGTGTTTACTGGCATGTTCACAGGGATGCCAACAGCCAGTCCATTTGAGTAGAGTTCCTATAGAACAGTGGCCTGACAAAAAGAGTATGACAGGGCTGTGAACCTCATTGGCGATTGAACAGGATACTTCCCACCTTCAGGCGCTTGTGGGTGATGTATTTGGAAGCATAGGTTTCAATAGATTTGCCGTAGAACAGCGGTGTGACACGAAATGAGTGCTACATAAGTGGAAACTTCATTGGCAGGTGAACAGAAGATAGGTCCCACCTTCAGGCGCTTGTGGGTGATGTATTGGGAAGTGCTGCTGTGTAAAGCGCACCAGCAGCTCCTTGCACGGGCTCACAAAGCCCGGCAGTGGTCCAGGCTCCAGCCCCATGGCATCTGCCGCTGCTTCGCCTGTGCTTTGAAGGCCGATCACCACACACATGCCACTGGCAAGTGCAGCCTTGGCCTGCAATGATAGACAGCATGGTGGGTTCTTGGTGGTGAGTCATGTGTCTAGGGTGATGTAGGCAATGACGCAGCCGCTGGTGTCACATGCAAAAACCCTAGTGCTTTCTGGAGGCCCATCACCATGCACATGCCACCAACAAGTGCAACTTTGACCTGCAAATTATAGACAGCATGGCATGTCGGCGCAGCACAGTGATGGCTGATGCAGCCGCTGATGTTGCCATGCACCCTCTGCAGTGAACCATCACAACTCCACCGCATCACACATGCCACTAGCAAGTGCAGCTTTGGCCTGCAGATGACATGAAACAGCAGGTTTTGGGTGGTTAGTCATGTGTCTAGGGACATGCAGGCAACAATGCAGCCGCTGGTGTTGCCATGCAAAAGCCCTAGTGCTTTCTGGAGGACAATCCGCACACACATTCTACTAGCAAATGCAGACTTGGCCTGCAGATGGCATGCAACAGCAGTTTTGTGGTGGTTTAACCATGTCTAGGGGCATGCAGGTAACATGCAGCATCTGGCAGCATCAAATTCACATGCCCTGGAGGCCTATCACCACACACACACACACACACACACATGTCACCAACAAGTGCGGTTCTCTGCAGATGAGAGACAGCATGGTAGAATGGTCCCTTGCAGGAAGGGGTGCGATCGTTGATGTTGCCATGCAGCCTCTGCTTTGCATTGTGCCACAACCGCACCAAAAACAAGCCACTAGCAAGCACAGCTTTGGCCAGCAAACAGCACAGCAGCACAATCTAGCTGTGCATGTGCTCATGTGCAAACGCAACTCCAGCAAAGTCGCTGAGTTTGTTTGCCAAGTGTGTTCACAACATGTAGCAGTAAATCATTTACTAGTAGTGCCTGGCTTGGTAGTCTTATCAAAACAGCGAAGCCCAATATGAACTCCATGGGTTGCGTTGTGTCTGCTGCTGCATGCGTTGTATGAAGCGCACATGCTGATTGATACAACCCAAGTATGACTCAACCTCACCTCTGCTATGACAGTGTCCAACTTGAGCCCAATGCATAACAACTTGAAGAACCGCTGCTGAGCGGCCCAAAACATCTTCCAGACATCTCTGTTGTTGCTGCCAGCCAGCTGCACTGCAAGCTCTAGCTGTATCCTGAGTTGTTGCCAGAGACCTACTGCTGCATCGTACTGTGCAACCTTGTCATGGCTTAGTGGCGCTTCGACTTGCAGAAACTCAGCTTGCCTACACACAGGCAGCAACAGTAGACACAATAAGTCATGCCTATATCATTAGCGACATGCCACAACTGCTGCAACAACTGCTGAGTGTATCAACTGCTGCGACAACTGCTGAGTGTATCAACTGCTGCCATGAGCTGATTGCTGCAACATACTGTGCAACCTTGTCAGGGCTGAGGGGCCCTTCATCTTGCAGGAACCCAGCTTGCCTACACACAGGCAGCAACAATAAGCATAATCAGTCAGGACTTTATCCTTGCGAGTGCCTCTGTTTCATGAGGCTAGAGTGTATTGGATGCTGCTATGAGCCGACTGCTGCATGCTATTGTGCAAGCTTGTCAAGGCTTAGTGGTGCTTCAACTTGCAGGAAATCAGCTTGCCTACACACAGGAAGCAACAGTAAGCACAGTATATATATTGATGATTTTACTATTTGAACATGCTCTGATTCTTGAGGTGGAAGTGTATCAGTCGCTGCCATGAGCGGACTGCTGCATCCCAGTGTGCAATATTGTCAGGGCTGAGGGGCGCTTCAACCTGCAGGAAGTCAGCTTGCCTACAAGCAGCAACAGCAACATGACAGTGATGCAGAACCTGGCTAAGGCAGAAACCTGCTGCAATCTTGGTCTGTGAGGGCTTGTCATACATGCAGCAGTCTTACCAACAACTACAGCTATCAAGGGCAACAGCCTTGGAACCATGGCCGTTTACCCGCGTGCTTCCTTGGTGCCGTTGTTGATACGAATCACAAGAACATTTACTAAGGCCTGCGCATTGCAGGTGTGAGCCACAAAGTACAACCATGTAGCCCCAATGAAGCTCTGAGTGCAGCATTGGCTTCACACAAAGCTGAGACCTCTGGCTGCATATCTTCCAGCGCCTTTCATCCACACGGCCAGAAGCTCGATGAAAATACTTCAGGCTCCCCAGGAAAGCACTAAAATCGGCAAAGGCTGCCACCACAGCAAACTTATGGAGATACGGCTGCTGAAGTAACAGTGCATCAGAAGTAGAGTGCAGCTTGCAGTAGCGTACCTGAAGCTTAGACCTCTAGCCCCATATCTTCCAACAGCTTTCATCTCCATGCCTGAAGCCGAATGAAGCTGACAACACACTTCAGGCACTCCAAGAAAGCACTGAAGCCGACAAGGGCTGTCACCACAGCAAACATAAGGAGATACGGCTGCTGAAGTAACAGTGAGTGAGACCTGCAGTGCAGCTTGCAGTCTACTCCCATAGTATGGGTGCCAAGTGTTTTGCCAGAGGTTTGCAAACCAAGAGCCCAAGGCAAGGTAGCGTACCTGAAGCTAAGGCCTCTAGCCACATATCTCCCAGCAGCTTTCATCTCCATGGCCAGCAGCTCCATGAAACTGACACCGCGCTTCTTCATGCTCTCAAGGAATGCACTGAAGTCGGCGAAAGGGGATGCAGGGCCCCACAAGCCCATGCGTGCCATGTACGCCATGTTTGCAACCTGCAAAAGCACAGCATATGTGACATGGGGATACAGAGGAGCTGAACAGCAGTGAAAGCCAAGCGTGCAGATGGCCACACACTAAACCACAGTAAACAAACAAAGTCGCAAAGACGACAGCATGCAACACACTCAGTGGCAGCAACATCAGCAGCAAAAGCCGTAAGAAATGTCTCTAGCATGGAGTCCATATGCATATCAGGCAACTTTCAAGAAACAGCTCAAGCCCTGGCAGCCCACCTCACCTCACTAACTCCTGTAGCACTGCAGTAAAGCACCCGTGCATTTGGTAGCAGCGCCTGAATCTCAATCACTGCAGAAGCAACCTTAGTGCTCTGAGCCTCCTTCCCAGGTGTGAAATTCTTCGCCTTATGGCATTCATCAAACACCAGTACACCGTCCCAAGCCCTGGCTGCAGTAGCAATGTTGGCCGCGGCTGCGGTTCCTCCTGCTGCTGCGCTGCTGCCGCCGCCTGCTAGCCATTCGAGCACTTGATCCATGCGGCTTTTCCCGCCACGGCCAGCTGATATAAGGGTGGAGTATGTCCTGCACAGTGCAAGCATATGCAAGGGTCTGGACTTCTGACGGTTGTGTTACACAACACTTGCGTCAGAGCACTACGGATTCAATCGGAGTGAGCCGCCAACAGTGGGACATCAACATGGCTTGCCACAGTTGCACTGCAGGAGGCCCAACACACACTTCATTTATCCAAGTGCGGGGTCCTGGATGTTCATGGGGACCGTGTTTGCTGATTCAATTTGTTTCTTGGCTGTGCTACTTCAGCTCGATGTCACTGAGCAGCAGACCTCCGCAAGACAATCAAGACAGCCATGAAACAGCCGCTCCTCTTCTCGGTCCAGCCCATCCGAGAGTTGTAAACGGTTGCTATGGCTTCAGTACCTCTGTGCACATCATCATCTACGGCGGATGTCGCGCTACTGCAGACGTTTACAGGTCAAAAATCTTTCAACAAAGCAAACATACTGCGATCATGGCACTTACAGGAACAGCACTCCCTCCTGTAGGTCCTTATCGAGCCCTAAAGCCCGAGTGCCCTTGTCCAACATTGCACAACCATTGATAAGAGGGATGTAGGCTCCTAGGTCCCGTACATCACGAGCTGCATCAACGTTCAAGTCACTGCTGGTGCTCAACCAGATATGACGCCTGCGAACATGATTCATCTCAAGCCAGGTGAGAGAGAGCCTCGACTACACTTGCGACAGTCAGGTTGCTGTCTGACGCACCCTGCTGTTGATGTACCAGATGCTATATCCACGGTTGAGAGGCAATCTGCAGGCAGCTGTGGGAGTGCTGGCCTCCTGAGCTGGTTGTTGCTTGATGCGTATGTGACCCTTGCTGTCTGCTGGACGCTGATATGCGAGTATTAGATTCACTGCTACTCCTGCTGCATGCTGCTGCATGCCCGTCTGTAGCAGCTGCTGAACTCATGTTGATGGCTCACCTCCTGCCCCTTGCATAGCTGTCCAGAATGACACCAGCTATCTGCCTGCCCTTGCCAACACCAGCACCGTCCCCTGCAGCAGACCATGCAACAGAAGACCATGCAACAGAGAACGCCGGCAAGCTCAGCGTATTACATAATGCCAATCTGCAGGAACTGGCACTGCTGCGTAGCTGCCCAGGCACCTTGCTGGCAGTGGAAGTGACGTACAGGTGGCATAGGCTGGCGTTTGCACTGAAAGTGCTGATCAAAACTGCTGTGCAGGAACTGAACCTGGCCAATTTTGTTTACCTGCAGGACGCAAGACCGCTGATGCAACTCAGCATGAGGAGCGCTATACACTATTGCGAGCCACTGCTCAGTTGCCGAATGTGTTGGCAAACCCCCTCGCTGTGCCCTGCTGTTTCTGGCAGCTACTGGTGCATGTGTGCTGCAAAAGGACGATAGGGGTGTGGATGTACAGTTACCAGCTGCTCACCAATAAAGAACCCTGCTCGCTCGCCGCTAGGCAGAATCTGCTGGTGTCTGGTGCAAGCGTACAGCACGCCCTCTAACTGAAGCTGGCTGAGCTTGCCTTGCTGCACGATGGGGTCTGGCAAGGCATCCCATAGTGGATAGTCCGAGGTGGGCAGGGGTATAGCGCTGCAGAACAGAAGGATGCAGCTGCTAACCAGGCGTTGTAGGCCATCGACCACAGCTCTGATGGTCTGGCCATGCAAAGCAGCGATTAAACCACTTGAGGAGGTATATCATGGAATCAAGCAGTAACTGGGTGCTCGTACTTCGTCATATCCTTCGTGAAGTGTACACCATGCTCCCACAGAGAGAGACACTTGATGCCTTGCATATACATGTGGATGCTGAGCAGAGGTAACGACAGCGTCCGACTGCATGCAAGCTCCAGGCAGCATTTGCAAGCTGTCGGCAAGGTCTGCTGCTGCTGTAGCACGCCCAGCATACCCACCTGAGACTACTGGCCTCGGCTATATCCCCAGCATGCGGCAGACCACGAGCTGCACTGCTTTGGCAGACGTAAGGTGTGAAGATCTGCTTGCTCACGGCTTCACTTGCGCCAAAATCGTCTGCATCGTTGGCTGCAAGCGCCATGTGGACCCTTGGGAAGCTACAAGCTTCATCTCAGGACAGCCATGACTTTGTTTACATTAGCTGCGGTCGCATTAAGCAATTTACGTTTAGGAATCCAGGCACTCAATGTGTTCAATTCAAAAAAGCTGTAGTGCTGTCGCACGCGAAGCAGAGTGTCACAGGGGCATTGAGACCTTGGAATGTGTTTGTTTTGAAGGAAGCAGACCTTACGAGGTCGCAAGCACGATGCCCTGGGTGTTACTTCGCGTTGGACCTTACGCAAGCAAAAGTTCTAGCAGGAAGGCCTTCTACAAGCGCGTGGCGGCCATCAACCAGTCGCAGGGGGCTGTGCAATGGCTGAAGATAGAATACAAATAGCGTATATGCTTGACACCGGCTCCAGTAGTTCACAGCTATACATCTGGTACCGCAGGTGACCATCTCAGGTGCTCAGTTGTCTCTTCAGTGAGTCGAGGGTTTGGCAGTTCATAAGTTACGACTCAGCGTATGGGCTCAGACTTGCTTCCGTATCTGCTAGATGCAATGATCAGACTGGCACGCTGCATCAGCTGGCTTCCTTATACGGCCGGGTGTTGATTCTGGTCTAAACCAGGACATTGTCAGAACCCGACAAGTAGGGGTGCCATAATATGTGCCATAGACCTCTCCAGTGCACTGCCGCAGACATCCCTTGGACTGCTTGAAGCAGTTGCACCTGCAGCATCAGTGCTGGCCGCATGGGCATTACAGTAATGGCTATCGAGGTCGCTGCTTGACACATGGTATAAAAGTAACTGAGCCACTGCAACAAGATGAAGCTGCAGTGCCATGCGGGGGGTCGTCACCCAAAGAAGATTTGGGCTGTTCTTGATGATAGGCTCAGAGCCAGAGTCTGACACATCAACGCTTACTGCACCTTTGAAGCCATCAACTGCATCAAGGGCCTGAAGTTAAGCATGGTATATGAAATACAGGCTGCATCATATTGAACAGTCCCTCCACTGTTCTTCACGAAGGGCGGCCTAATAGCATTAGGCCAGGAGCTGTGTCTCACAGACGGCTGGTACACATGGAGCTGCGCAGCGTCATGTACTGTGTCAACTGGGCTGTTGTACAGTGTCGGCCTGATAGCCGAGCAACTAGCATAACTGCCAGATGTTTTTGAGAGAAAAGCTTTCATGAGTTGCCGCATCAATATGTAGGGCACAGGCGAGCGGTTTGACTGTACATGTGTCAGCTCTTGGCATGTATGTGCACCAAGGGCCTGCCAAGGTGGTATGCTATGCAAGTCTAAACTCACTGAGCCAATGCAAGCATTCAATGCCATAGCATGTGCTTGCTAGGGCCGCCACCTCTAGTGTGAGCTGCTGTCCCCTCCGATCCCATGTGCTTTAATAGGGCCTGTTAATGAACACAGCAGCAGGGTTAGCGCATCATAGGGCCAGGAGTTTGTCTGTTCAGATGGATGGGATACTAGTATGATACGGTGCCTTTGAAGTAGTAGATGGTTTTGTGCAGTTTATTCTTGTATCAAAGCAGCTGAAAGCATAGTTGTTGGACGGCTACATACCAACACGTGCATCTATTAGATGCACGTCACCCATATGCAACATGCCAAGATTTCCACTATAATCACCAGTGACAGATGCAGGATACAATGGACTTGCCAAGTTGCGCAACCCCCCCCCCCCCCCCGCCCCTCGCCTTTTCAGACATCTGTAGCAGCCTAGGGTCAGCAACCACATAGTTAGTTGCCTTGGCCACTGCAGCTAGCTGTGTCTGCTATGTTACTAATGCTGCTGTGGTAAACCTTTTGCAGGAGGTATCGACCAATACTATACATGCTTGTCGTCCTAGCTTAATGCCAACATGATGCTGCTATTTTTGAATACTGCTGCTGTCTGCTTGTGGCCTGCAGGTTCCCAGACATTCCAACTGCCTTATGTGGTATGTTGACCTGGCACCACGACAGTACCTCCAGGAATTCGATCCCCACACAAAGGTGTCTATGCACGACAGGAGCACCACTTACGCCAGTTGACAGCAGAACTCAAGACACACAGAGCAGCAAAGATCAGCTGTGCAGATGTCATAGCAATACTTGAGGCCGCATCACAGCAAAGCAGACTGGCTCTGCCGCCATATTCGATGCAGCTGCTGCTCCTCACTACATAATTGACAACGCCACACGTCATGGTGGGGCAGTCGAGAGTGGAAGCGGCACACAGGATATCACAGCCGCAGCAGCAACAATGCTGGATGGTTTCAGCATAGATATTGGTGGATTCACAAGATCTGGGGGCTTCCAGCTCCTGAGATTGCAGTACAAGCCTCCCAAGGAGATTTGACAGGCCTAGGGCTGTGGTGTAACAGTGGTAGCTGAGGCTGCTGTCTGGGCTGGCAACTTCAACTGGTCTCCCACAGTGTCAGCGCAGCATGCTGTGGTTTTGTTTATGCGAGTGACCTGAAATAAGTGACTGAGCCAATGCAAACAAGATACATGCACTTGGTATACAGCAGTTTGCTTGGCAACTGTGTTGCATGAGCTAAACTTCACATGCACTGGCAAGAGCTGTCGTGTACTGTATGTTTGACCGACACCCATTGACTACGTAGCAGAAGGCGAAGTAAAGTATGTCTGAAGCCTCTGGTCGCACTGAGCGACGCTGTGTAAAAAGTAACCACAAGACTGACTGTGATCAGGGCCCCTGAACTTTCTAAGGTGCCGCCTGTGTGGCTGTGGCTGCAGTACACTGTAGCCATAAACCTGCATTTAGTCATTGCATGGTTAATGTTCATCGTCTGAGAGATCCACGTTGATAGTGTTACTGCGCACTGGCTTGAGGTGGTTTGAGGGGCGCAACGATGGCCTGAGTGGTCGCCAGATTGCATTAGTACTGCCACCAGTACTGCTTATATAAGCAGTACATATATGAGTTCTACTGTTCGTCTGGCGACAGCGGCGCAAACAGTGGCTGAGCTCACACCTAGATTCTTTCATCTGGTGTTCAGGCTGATAACAGGAGGCTTTGTCACACGCAACCCGGCTTGCTGCAGCTGATTGAAGATCTATCGTTGCATACGCCAGTGTTAGGGCAGCGCCCCAGACCCCTGCAGATCCATGCTCAGCAGGCTATATTTTCAACGGCATGCACGGTACAGCTGGACGAAGCGCTACCCGCTCTGCTCTGTCTTTGCTTTTGCCTTCCGCATCTACTGTACTGTAGTTTCGGGTAGTTTGCGATCATGCTGTCTTCCGTGCTTGCCACGCAAGCCCCAGGTCTGTGGAATGCTGTTGCTCCTGCTTTATACGTGGCAACGAGCCATCTTCAGTCCGTGTCTTCGGCTGTGACGCTCTCGCAAAGGCGGGGTGTCTCGAAGAGCGCATCGCAGGGGCCAGGAGGCAAGCCATCGGCTCCAATCAAGAGATCAGATGTGTCCTTCCTGAGAAGCAAGCCCGGGCTCAGGACCTTCGCTGCGCAGCCTGCCCTGCAGGAGACGGACATGTTCTGCTATCAAGTACGTGCGCAGACAACAGCTCTGTCCCACGCTGCGAGGCTGATGCGCACTGCACCATATGATCCTTAACATGTGCGTAGTTGCATAAGGCAGATAGTTCTAGCTGCGAGCAAAAGCGACTGTTGACCGCCAATTGCCGGGAATGTCTCAGATGATGGATCTAGTGCTTGTAATCGACAACAATCAACCTGTTATGTCCACCATTCGTTTGTGTGTTCAGCGCAGCTTTGCATTGCAATCATCAAGGCATTTGCTGACTCAGCTACTGCATCGTACTACAGATGGTTGTTTCAACCCGTCCCGCATCCGCTTCTGAGCTACCAAGTATAACGTCCTATGCCTCCTGCATATGTTTGTGCATTTCAGTGCGAGCAGACGCAGGACAACAAAGGCTGCACAGCTGTTGGTGTCTGTGGCAAGACCCCTGAGCTGTCTGGATTGATGGATCTGCTGATCTACTCCTTGAAGGGCTTGGGCGGCTGGGTCCATTATGCAGCAAAGCACGGCATCGACATCCCGCAGGACATTCACGGCTTCATTACTGGAGCAACGTTCTCTACATTGACAAATGGTATGGTGTTCTTGGTTTTGCCGTGGCCTCTTCATGCTAGGGAGCCTGCAGCCGCTGTTCCAACAATAAGGCTGTTTGTTGGGCAGAAGCAGGGATACGCTGCACCATGCTGTACTGAAATCTCCATGATCGATGGAAATCAAGCAGCTCTCACAGGCGGCGGGTTGAGCGCTTGTTCGTATCATCGCTGTGTCGCACTATGGATCCACCAGCTGACGCACATCAGCAGCTGGCAGTTATGTAGCATGCTATCTGCTACCCACAGGCGTCACATGTGATTTGGATCAGCAGCCTCTAGACAACCATATCACTGTGCATCTGATTTGGGGAGCTACATCACATCTTGCTACATACCAACTGCAATACCTGCCTTTGGAACCACAGTACCATCTACCCAGTCTTCTCCTAATTCGCAACTGCTGCACTGCTCCCCCCCCCCCCCTGTGTTCTGCCTCCAGTCAACTTTGACAACCCCCGATTCACGGAGATGCTCCAGCAAGCCGCGGACTACACGGCCCAAATCAAGCAGATGCTGAAGCAGAAGGGCGTACCCGATCCTCAGATTCCAAACACAAAGGAGCTCGGCTGGAAGGCAGATCTGCCCCACCCAATGACATACAAGTACCCTGGTGCAGGTATATGATTAAACTGGCCTGAGAGCGATATAGCGATATTGTTAGTAGGCCTTGGGTGCAAAAAATAGACCATTGTTTGAGCTTTTGTCACACGAAGTGTGCAGTCACACAATCCGGTGCGTCAGCGGCTAACGTGTGAGCCTCATCATGATGTGTTTTGCATGTTGTGTTTGATCGAATGCAGCATATCGTATGGCAGGGTTTGGGGTGGGCATAGTATGGCCTTCGGTTGTACTCCAGTCCCTTCTGCGCTCCTGCGCTTATGCACACCTCTATACAGTGTCAGCTGTGCTCAATGGTTTTGTTATGTAGTGCAATGCATTCATTTGTGTCATGTGCAGCTTGCTGACACGACTGCATCTTTGAATGTTGAGGATGACCACCATGCAGGTGATGTGGTTCTGCTGAAGCATCAGGCCAGCAGGCTGGTGTGATCCGGTGTTGTAGCTGTTCATCCCAGGACAACGCGTTCCCGTCAATGTCAAATGGAATCCTTGCTGACTTGTTGTGCATTTCTGTTGGCATTGCATCTCATCATCAGCACCCATCATATCACATGTTCTCAGCAACAAAACACTACAGAGGCAACGCCAATGAAGTGCCCTCCGGTGCTAAACAGGCACCTTAATCACTTAGCTCTCCATGAATGAATGAACTCCGTGTAGCGCTATCAATAGGGTGCTAGCGTAAGTTAATGTGTGTGTCCAGGTGACTCCACTTTCCCACCATTGAAGCTCTCCAAAGAACATATCCAAACATGATGTTGCATATAGTGTGTTGATGTCCCAGGTGATATGGATCTGCTGTGGTATCAGGCCTAACAAGCCGGTGTGCCATTTAGGAAGGAGGCGCTGGGTGACACACTGGCTGCATCTCATCATCAATCTTGTTGCATACTTTTGCCAATGAAGTGCCTTCCAGTACCAGTCGAACAGGCACCTTAGCCATGTAAATCCCCCAAGGAACACGTTCAAACATGAGCTGCTAATCGTGCTTATGTGTTGATGTTCTGTTTTGTTGATGTCCCAGGTGATATGGATCTGCTGTGGTACCAGGCCAAGCAAGCCGGGGTGCCACTGAGGAAGGAGGCGCTGGGTGACACACTTGCTGGACTGCAGGAGCTGCTTACATACGGCCTGAAGGGAATGTGCGCTTACACACACCACGCTGGTAAGATCAAAGAGAGATTCAAGCAAGTTTAGATTGATTCTGCTCATGTTGTATTGAAACACAACATAGGTATGGTCTGGGAGTTAGTGTGGTGGTTTTATTGAACTGCTGATGCTTTTTTAGCAAGTCTAGATTGATCTCGCTGATGTTGCACTGAAACTGGATTGACGCAACCTATAATGTGGGAGTCACTGTGGTGGTTTGGTTGGACTGCTGTTGCCCGATTCGGCTGAGGTATGCATGTGCCTTGTATGCCTGCTTTGTCACTGTGCCTGGCATGCTAGTCAGGTATCAAATGTTATCAAAATTATAGGAATGATATAGGTCATGATATACTCAGTATAATGATGAAAATAATGACACTGATAAGAACTCACCAGGAACTTTGTGCACAAGAGGCAGCTTGCAAGCGACAACACATGGCTCTGCATAGGGGTTTGCAGAGCTGCTGTTGCTCATGACAGATAGCAAGCAGTTTTTGATTACATTGCAGTACACTCCCGCATGTTGCAATTGCTCCTGGAATGCTCAGTTACAGCTATGTCTGACGATTATCAGTATCATTAGTCAGCAGACTGTGGCATGCGTCCGTAAACTCATACTGTCTTGTATGAAGTGTACTGTAGGTGTCACCGGATGAAGAACCGCTGGTTGAATTATAATCTGCTTGACAATCACTGTCGTTAACTATGTAACACCTGATTCAAAGCTGTGACTGTATGCTCATGCTTTCCGACATGCAGCTGCCTTATGCATGTAGGAGCAACAAATGTATGCCATCGAGAAAATCATCACCATAGCAATTGCCATGGTTGTCAGCTGTGTCTGTTTATTCGCACTGTTTTACATGCAGCTGCTCTTGGTATGAAGGACGACAATGTGTACGGTTTCATTGAAGAGGCATATGCGTTCCTGGGGAGCCCACAGTCTAAAGACCCCTCGGCTGTGCTGGACATGTGCATGAGGCTGGGTGGTGCCAACTTCAGGACTATGGCAATCTTGAGTGAAGGACACACACGAAGGTACATGAGCACAGCTGCTTGAATTTCAGTTTTTTGTTTTGCTTCTTGAGAGCTTTTGTTATGCTGCTGAGAGCTCAAGGTATTGATGATCCTGTTGTGTGATTCGTCTAGAATTCAATACTGAGAGATTGTGTGTGAAATTGGTTCAACTTTATTGCTGGACATGTGCCTGAGGTTGGGCGGTGCCAACTTCAGGACTATGGCAGTTTTGAGTGAAGGACACACTCGCAGACACATGGCACAGCTGCTCGGTTGAAATCATTTGTTGTTTGCAGCTTTCCCTATGCTGTTGAGCGCTCAAGGTATTAATGATCCTGTCGTGTAGTTATGGGCACTTGTTTAGACTGAGAAAATGTGTTTGTGCATTTTTGTTGCTGGATATGTACATGCATCTGGGCACAGGGCGGTGCCAGCTTCAGGACTATGGCATTCTTGAGTGAAGGACACACACAAAGAAGGTACATGAGCACAGCTGCTCGGGAATTTTTTATTTGTCGTTGGAAGCTTTCGGCATGTTGTTGAGGGCGCAAGTTGTTGATGATTCTGTTGTGTAAACAGGATCACTCTTGAATATTGAGTGATTGGAATTGAATATTGTCCATGATGATCTTGCTGGGCATGTGCATGAATCTGGGCAGCGGGCAGGGCAAACCTCAGGTCTATGGCAATATACAGGGACAGCCACACGCGCAAGCGCGCATGCTTGTGTTGGCACTTTATAACTTCCTACCATGAGACAACTAGAATAACCATTTGTTTGCTGCTTTATGGGCGTTGACTGAGCCATAGCCTTCAGCTCGTCGTGAGAACGGTGCATGTGGGCATGTGCACCGTTCTCACGACGAGCTGAAGGCTATGGCTCAGTCTCTGCCTTGTGACCTGGTGCGTGCTGAGTGACTTCCCAGCACTTTCTTTGCAGATTTGGCAAGCCCACCCCCACGCAGGTGACCCTGGACGCCGTCGAGGGCAAATGTATTCTGGTCACAGGCCACGACATGCATGACCTGCACATACAGAGCCATAGAACAACACCTTGTTTGTTGTTTGTTCCTTTTGACAGACCATCAAACAGTGTTTGATTCCTGCAACACTACAGAGCTATCGGCTTCCAGCCAATCCCTTCCTGTTGGCTACCAACCCAACAGATTGCTGCTCTGGGTTGGCCCTTTTTCCATGCAGATTTGGCAAGCCCACCCCCACACAGGTGACCCTGGACGCCGTGGAGGGCAAATGTATCCTGGTCACAGGCCACGACATGCATGACTTGGAGTGTCTGCTGAAGCAGACTGAGGGCAAGGGCATCAATGTGTACACTCACGGGGAGATGCTGCCGGCACATGGATATCCAGGCCTCAAGAAGTACAAGCATCTGGTTGGTGAGTCTGGTGTTAAGGCTTTGTTGGTAAAATTATCTTTTTAGTTTTTTACTGATACCGGCTCAGATTCACCCTTGCTGGAGAATGTCATGCACTCCTGCTGAAGCAGACAAGGGGAAAGGGGACTGATTTGTACACATATGGGGAATTGCTGCCGGCACATGGATATCCAGGGCTCAAAAAGTACAAGCATCTGGTTGGTGAGTCTGGTGTTAAGGCTTCGTGATAAATTTATCTTTTTGGTTTTTCTACTGATATCGGCTCTAATCCACCCTTGCTTGAGCATGTCATGCACTCCTGCTGAAGCAGACAAGGGACAACAGTATTGATGTGTACACATATGGGGAATTGCTGCCGGCACATGGGCACCTGGGACTTGAGAAGTGCCAGCAACTGGTTGGTGAGTTCAATGTTTGGGGTTTGTTGATATTTATTGTTGATGTGTCTGCCAAGACTAAAGTGTAATACTTATTCAGATTGTCATTTGGATATTTGTCAGTGGTACCTGTTGGCTCAAACTTTGTCGTTGATTGGGAATGTCTTGCACTCTTGCTAGAGCAGACAAGGGAAAAGTATTGAGGTGTGCACCCATCAGAAGAGCTGCCGGCTGATGGGTATGCGGAGCGCGTAAGTTCAACACACGGCTGGTTGATGGGTGGCCTCAATACCTCTATACAAATGAATGTTCGGGCATCCAAGGCTCACTTGGATGCCCGCAACACTGATTTGCATAGAGGCATTGGCATGTGGCTTTGTTCTATGTATGTCAGGGGGCTTGGGAGCAACCAGCCGAAGTCCCAGTATATGCAGAGAGCTGTACATGTTCTAAAACAAACCTAATCTGCTGCACATTGCGCTGTTTGCCGTAGGCCATTTTGGCGGTGCGTGGTACAGGCAGAAGATTGACTTTGCTGAGTTCCCTGGAGCAATTCTGGCCACCACTAACTGTGTACTGGACCCTCCCAAGTCTTATAAGCACAAGATATTCACAACAAATGAGGTGTGGCACAGCACAGTAGCAGCAGCAGCATGATAGCAGCAAAACCACATCAACAGCAGCAGCAGCAGCACATTCATGTCAGCTGCTGCTGCAGCAGTAGCAGCGGGTGTGCTTGATACACACACGTTTGTTTCTTCTCTGTGGTTCATAGTTTGACTTGTGAAGTGTGCACGGCCAGTTGCACAAGTACCACCTGTAACAGTGACTTGCTCAGTACAGTAAGCCATATCAGCAGCAACGTTATGTCCGGGGCGGCAGCAGCAGCAGCAGCAGCAGCATTGAAGTATCAAGAACATAACTGTATGCACTCCTCATGATCGTGGCAGAGTTCACCAGTCTGCTGATCCTCAGAATCCAGTCTTGTTGGCAAGTACACGTCCAATCAGCTGACTGGTTTGCATGGTTTCCGCTGGCCCTGCAGACTGGCTTGACCGGTGTTCGTCATTGTGGGTCTGAGAAAGACTTTAGCCCAGTGATTGAGGCAGCTCTACAGGAGGAGGGATTCAATGGTGAGCGCCAATGGCCCACATGCTTTCTGGGTTCAAGACGGTTTCCTGCCAGATGGCCGAATAGGAGCCCTTGTACGAAGTGTATGTTACGAACTACTTGTTTGTGCAGGTGTCTGGTGATTGTGGGCTGGATACCACAGTCGCATATTTGCTCGGTTACTTTTATGCATTTGCAAGCAATGAAGTACAGGTTTTTGCCTTCTTGGCAACGGACTTCTCAGATTGCTGCCACTGCTGCTGCTGTATAAAACAACATGCCTGATCCTAAAGAGGACATTGAGGTCAACCAATGACCAAAGAGATCAACGCTGATTGCCATGGGGGGCGGCAAGCTTGGCATTGTCACAGTTCGCTTCGGCTGAACGTGGCTCATCAGGAGCATGTTCTGCTCATGTTTGGTGCTGCTGCTGCTGCTGCTGCTGCTGCTGCTGACCTGTCCCGCCTAACTGCTGCTGCTGCTGCTGTGCAGAAGACAACCTGCTCAACCCCGGTGTTGTGTTTGGGGCTGATCATAGACACTGCTTGGTCAGATTCGTTGCTGCTACTGGTGGTGATGTATCAAGTGCCGGTGCTGCTGACAACACCACTTTTTTTTAGAGAGAGAAGTTACAGTGGATACCTCACCATCTAGAATGGTACTCTCCACACCCAATAAGAAACCGACTGCAACCAAATTTTGTGAACATCTGCTTCTGGCTGCTGACAACACCAAATCTGTTGTCCATCTTCTGCTTCACAGAGGACAACATGCCTGATCCTGAGGAGGTGAATGCTGATCGCCGGGAGGGGGGCAAACTTGGCGTGGTGACGGTTGGCTTTGGCCATGACTTCGTGCTGAGTGTAGCTGATCAGGTAGTGGATGCCGTGAAGCAGGGCAAACTGGATCACATCTTTGTCATTGGAGGGTAAGACGGTGGAGTGTTAGGGCTTTTGGTTGTATGATACAATATGGGGTTGCAGCACAGTATCATTTGCATCACTGCACCTGTAGTATCCTTGCATTGATGCTGTCCAAACAATGTCAACAGAGTTGGGTTGGCCTCATTAGGGGTAGGTTGCAAGCAAGCCTTGGATGAAGCAGATGA
>NSMO01002789.1:5312-23764 GCA_002588565.1 Coelastrella sp. UTEX B 3026
CCCAGCACACAATGGTTCTCCAACCTACTCCAAGCTCCAATGGTGCTGTCCCAGCCGATGATGCTCTTATCAACCTAGAAAGCGACAGCAGTTCGGTCCACGATGTACATCAGCAAGCTTTCACAAACCAGCGGCACAGCAAAAGCGTAGCACATGCATCAGGCAATTCCGTATGCATGCACAGATAAAAAAAATTGTCAAGTGCTCAGGTTGTTGGTGTGGCAAGAAGTGATGTGGGTGTCCCCAAATGAGTAGATGGCCACAGCCCAGAATGATGTTGTGCATAGGCGTTGCAGGGCGTTCAGTTGCTCTCCTTGTCGTGCTTATCAAGCAGGCTACGCACCAGGCACTCTGACCTGCACAACAGCACAGCAACATACTGGCCACATTGCGCACATGCCAGTATAATCCTCAACGCACACGCACATATGCCATGTGGCAGTGCCATACGATGCCTCTCCGCAGCCCTGTTGCTAATAGGTTCCAACATGCCTCACCTTGCTGTGGTCCTTGATCTGTACACCCTTCATGATAACACAGTTGCTGAGCCGTACGCCATCCCCAACCTTGCATCCTGCACCAATGCTGACATCGGGGCCGATGGAGCACCCCTGTCCTATCTGAGCTGAAGGGTCTACCAGGACATTGCCGTTATAGCCGGGACCACTGGCCAATGCGTTGCGATTGAAGATCTTCAAGTTGTCTAGATGCAACATCAGGCCTGCACGACCAGCAAACACCGACTTTGAACAGCGGCAATGACTGTAGCTAACACAAGCACAAGCTTGCAAACAAGCTGAGCTACCAAACAAGCTATTGAAGACTGGAAAACTTGTGCTGGCTGTGCTACAGGACATGTGCAGGATCACCAGGCAGCTACAGACTGTATCTGCATCCTGCCACAGGCCAGCCTACACAGACTAGCTTCCTCAAAGCTTGCTGCTTTTAGCAGATTATGGCACAACAGCAGCCAGCAATCTCTAGCAGTAAGAAGTCTTCCGATCTTCCTTGCAGAGCTTTGTTTTTATGCCGAAGTGAAGACTGAGATCAATGTGCATGATGCAACCAGCAGCAACTTGGAACAATGAATATTAACCCACCTCATACGCTGGAATCAGGCCAAAGCACAATGGGCCATGCAGCAAGGAGCCATTCGGCGGCCCACTTTACTCACCCTTCAGGTAATCCTTTGGCTGGCCAACGTCCATCCAATACCCTGGTAGAGTGAATGCAAACAGGCGCTTGTCTGCTGCGACGTGAGGGAACACCTCCCGCTCAATGCTTGTAGGTCGCAGCTCAATGCGGTTGAGCACTTGCGGGGACAAAACGTAGATGCCTGCATTGATCTTGTCGCCTACAAACTCCTGCAGCAATGCAGAACACCTGATAGTCATGAGCTCATATGCTGGCCTAATGCTGCAGAGCCTGAACTGCGAGGTCATGTGCCAGTCCTGCAGCTTCAACAGCATCATGTGAACCTTGGGCTGCAGAAGGATACCTGTCTAGGGCTAGACATCAGTCAGCACTGCCAGCCAGAGTGGCATACACGTTCTGGCCGAATGCTGCAGGACAGCAAGCAATTAGTCTCTGCTCAAAACCACTGCTCTGCTTACCTTTGGCTTTTCAACGAACCGCTGCACCTGACCATACTCATCTATCACTACTACACCATACTTGGATGGGTCATCAACCTGTGCAGGAACAAGTCAGGCATAGACACAGACTTTAGCTGTAGGTCTCACATGACCTGTAACAGTGCCATGGTCTACTAGACGCATGGTCTTGGCTACTTGCCAGCAACAATAGAAAACGTCTGATGATGTCCACGCTGGGAAGTGCTGGTAAGCTGCAGTCAATGTGCAGTATGACACACGGCCTCGATGACCTGGCAACCCTGGCCCTGCTGCTTACAGCTCCAACACACTTCACTGGACTCCACCATATCCAGCTGTCTCTGGTCGCGAGCCAGCTGCTGCGGCAGAAGCAAAACGGAACTTCCAAGCTGTTCCTGCAGCGTTCTGCAGGGGCAGCTGTAGCAGCTGAGCACACAGCCTTACCTTGGTGACGAGAATTGTTGCCTCTGCTTCCCTGGCTTGATGGAAATCCAACATGTCCTTCAAGGGATACGGACACACAACATCGCTGTTCAGCACAAAGAATGGCTTGCCTGAGCCATCATCTAGCAGCTCGCGGGCAAGGGCTAGTGGTCCTGCAGTGCCCATTGGCTCCTTTTCCTGCACACAGCAACCACCCCGCCAGGTCAGTATTCAGCTGTAAACCTGCTGCTGCATTCTTCAGATGTTTCCAGATGAGACAGCATGCAGAGGCATGTACAGAGTGAGAGGCAGCTTTGCCCAACTGCTGGTGTAGACGGACGGCCAACTGCAACTGACAGTGTTACCTGTGAGCAGATGATGTCGACTCCCAGCTTGGGGCCCCACTCCTTGATGAAGCCCATCATCACCTGTACAGTAAAACCAACGTTTGTCCAGGGCTGCTGCATCAGAACAGCGTCACAAGCTTGTGCAGCCCTTGGACTGCTCAAAGCATACCTCTGGCTGATAGTTGATAGCCAAGATGACCTGGGTGACCCCAGCTGCTTTCAACGCCTGCAGCCAATACCATAAACATTGAAGTTCGTGCAGTTGTGATTCGCCGGGCGCATCAGCCGATCCTGCACGGTGTGCTCACCTCAATTTGATGTACTATCATAGGCTTGTTGCAGAAGTCCACGAGAGGCTTAGGCACGGTAAGCGTTAGAGGCCTCAACCTAGTTCCATATCCACCGACTAAGATGAGCCCCTTCATTGTGAGAGACCGTGGCCAACAGACCGTCCAAGAACGGACGTGGGTGAAAGGCCGGTACGCTGTTCAGCAAAGCAGCGCTATCGTCTATGCAAGTGGTCCGGGTCTTGCAAGATTGGCAGCAAGCTCAGCGCACAGACACTTACAAGGAGTGAGAGTGACAAGTACCCGCTTATACCCGAAACGTGCCAGCTGCCGACCCTTTCTCTGTGAACGCGCAGCGAGTACAACGTTGTTCTCTATAGCTGTAGTGTCTGGGGCGTCATACGCATCCAGGGTCACCGCTTGGGACAGCTAGCAACGGTTCGCAAGAGCCCGCTGCACCCGGTGATATTGCGTACTGGCGTGTACAGCCTATCACCTTTAATACGTTACACACCCATCACATGTGTTTCAGCTACAAAATCCCCTCGCCAGGGACCGTCATCAGTGGTGGTACAGCAGCACAGTCGCAGCGGCTGATATCACGCACGTCCGTGTCTGTTTGCATATCATTACGTACCTTATCTGTGCCCTGCAGGAGACAAGGTTTCATATTAATAAAGCAGTTTGGAATGGCACTGGCACCACCAACACGTTTGGACTTTCTGAGCTGCTCTCCATTATACGAGAATAGTCAGCAGTGCCAGCGGCTCAAACAGATGGTGGCCCTACAGCTGCTGCCGGAATTTCAGAGTAGGCCTGGTTCTGCTGCGTGACAGGTCACAGCACCCTGCCTGTGGTTTTAGCATTGTGGTCACTGATCCAGCAACTACACTAGAACCGTACTGGAACCGTTCCTATGATAGTGCGCAATCAAACAATGCGGGGACTCTGCATACAGGCAAGCCAGTTTTGTTTAACGCTTGCTTTTGCCTTTGATTCCTGCTCACTGTTTACACACTATTACGAAGTTTGTACTTCTGTTACAGTCCTTACTGCAGATTCAGAACACATCTCAGTTCAAGCCTGCACACAACAAGAAAGCAAAGCTGCTAGTCACAGGTCCCTGCAGAATAACATGAGCATATGCTGCAGCAAAAGAACAAAGCCGGCTAGACAGCCAGGCACTATACAAAGAACCAGCCATTGGCAGCATAGTGCTAACGATGCCACTACTATCTGATAGCAAGCATCCACCAACAGCAGCATATTTGATCAGACAAACATCAGTACACAGGCCCTGCAAGCACTGCTCATAGTTTGTTCTGGACCACGGCAACAAGGCTGAGCCACAAGAATCAGGGGAAAAAGGTAACAGGCGCCACATACCTGCACCAGCTCCCGAAGTGAAAACGTATAACACCAGCAGCAGCCCTGCAAGACTTGTGGACCACAACAGCAGAGACCTGACCACCCACAAAGCACCAACCTAAAACAGCAACAACCAAGATGGAAGCGCCGATCAACACACGTACACACTATATGCATCATATGATGCAGCATACAAACAGCCCAGGTGCAATCCATGGTGTCAAAACCCCTGCGTTTTGGTCAATGGCTAGCGTGCCATACATGCACACAAGGGAAGAAAACAAGTCACAAACCAGCCTGCAAGGTGACCCAAGATCACATAGCCAGAACAACAACATAGCCGATCATCAGATGGCTCAAGGACTAACAGATGGCGGGCCTGCAGGCAGTTACTGCTGCATGGACACCCTAGAGACCGCTTGCACTGCACAGTTGCAGAGACCATGGTTACTGAAGAACCCAAATGCAGCCATCACCCAAGCAATGCCATTGCACAAAGCTAGCATGTGACAAGATTAGACACACACACGGCTGTTTGACAGTTGGGGTGCACCCATAGACGCCTTCTAGACCCATGCATGCACACTCCCAATGGCAACCGCATGCAAGCGGTAATACTCTCACACACACTAAGGCAGCTTTCGCAAGCGCATTTATCCTGTTTGCATTGGCTCAGTCAATTAACACACTTGCTTTGTAAGTTACTACAACATGTAGCAGAAGGACACCATCAAGGCGAACGTCTTCTGCTGCTTGACTGAGATTCAACAGCAGGAGTATCACATGCCCCGGAGCTGCTGTTGCAGGAATGAAACATCTGTGTCCGGCTGCCTGCGGCAGGTCCTCATAAGGTAGCAAGCTGAATCACAGGGTAGACACAGCAGGTCTCCGGGCTATGTGTGCTGGTGTATTGCGGCCAATCGGGGCCATGTAACCCTGGCAGAGACAGCTGTCAGACCTCCATCTCGTTGGCCATGCCGTAATCTGGTTCACCGCTTTCATCGTCTGAGTTGTAGATGTACTTGCTGTCTTCCTCGTCCTGCACATATCAGCAAAACAGCAACCCATCCACACACCATCAAGACCTTATACAATTGCCATTAGATGGACACATACTGATGACCAAGGAAAGCAAGTGACAGCCTGCATAATGGAGAAAACAGATAGAGGCCAGTTTTGCAGTTTGCCACAAACACAAATGATGCACTGCTGACAAATTCTATCACCATGCCAAGTATCATGAGTCACAGAAGAAGACAGAATGATGTGTGGCAAGCAGAAAGGTCACGAGTGAACACCATTGCCACACTGTGCACATTCACAGGTTCCACAGCAAGAGTGCAGCAGACTGAAGATCGGCAATCGTACACACGAGCAGCACCAGCCAAAGAGTACTGGTCAAATGAAAGATCACCAGATGCTTGCACAAAGGGTTTACATCCGGGTATCATCAACACTGAATATACATATATTCATACACAAGATAAGTCGATAATCTAGGTGATCTTCTGGTTATCTGCTGCTAGCTTGCTGAATGCCTTGACACCAATGTACACAGTGAACAATCGACAAGCATCACAATGCCAGGTCAACACTCAATGTGACTCAAGTACACAACAAGGCGCAACTCCATGGGCTACCTTTTCACCGTCCGCTGCCAGCTTGCTCGCTGCCTCGACACCAATGTACACAGTGAACCAGTGACCCCATCACATTACCAGTCCAACACTTTCGGATTTGACTCAAGTACACGACAAGACGCAGACCTTGGTTACCTTTTCATCGTCTGCTGCCAGCTTGCTCACTGCCTTGACACCAATGTACAGAATCCGTTTCATCTTCTTGTTGTAGAAGAAGAAGTTGAATGCCCATAAGTTGGCTTTCTCACCTACAGCAAAGCACACAATGCAGCAGCAGTACTGGATGGTCTATACAGGCTAGCTGGGATAGACAGGTTTTTCTGCTGATCCGGCTGGTCGCAGGTGGACTGCCATAATATGGAGTCCGGCGGCGGCCCCTTGCATGTAGCATGCAGCAGATTGCTTGGCATTTTAGGTTGCATGAGCTGAAATTCTTGTATGAAGTGCAACAAGCAGCACTGACACTGAAACTAAATGCAGTAGCATTAACAAGCAAGCAAGCATTCGTTACTGTGCAGCTGTGTGATGTGTGCTTTCATGTGTGCATCAATGTTATGTCAGCAACAGCAGCGAGGCAGAGTGCGTGCAACGAAGCAGCAGCAGCAGCAGCAGGAACAATGCTGGACACCTGCAGGCCCTGAAACATGTCTGGACACCCTCTGCATGAAGCAATACCAGCTGTTCACTGGGACAGCGATCCGGACAGCTGCCTATGATGCTGCGACTCCAAGCTCAGCACACCAGCAACCCGCTGCCTCTGACGCTGCGACTCCAAGCTCAGCACACTATGCAGCGGCTGCTGAAGGACTGCTATGCTGACATATGCTGTGTGCTGCCAGGTGTCCTCGACTGGGTAGTCTGTACTCAGTGTGCACTGGCTGCCAATTGTACAATGCACTAGCTGCTAATCAAACAAGCTTACTCACCAAATGGGTCAGTCTCGCCGTCTGATTTGTAACTATACACGTCACAGTCCTTCAAGTCAATCGCCTACATGACATGCACACAGCAGGCAGAAGCTATTGTTGCAGGACACGCAAGCACTAATGGGCTGGTTCCTTGGAGGTTGTTCATATTGATGCTGGCCTGGTGAACTGCCAAGGGATGATGTCCATTAAATCATGCAAACAACATCATTGCTGCCCAGTACGACCTCTGCAATGAACTGTGTGGCAATGCCATGAATGTTCCACTAACGAGTGTGACGAGTTCGAGGGTTCATTGTACGGTATCTGCATTGACGACAGGCTTGTGAGCGCTAGTGCTGTTGCAAGCATCAGCGTGATAGTGTCTGCTGCATGTTTGGATTTTTTCTACTGTCTCTGACAAATTCCTAATCTCAACCCGCTAACACTGCAGACGCCTCTGACAACAATGTCCAATGGCAATGCCTTTTCACTGTAGGCCGGCCTACCTCGTCAATGGAGGACCACAATGTATCCAAAAATGAAGTCTCTCCAAACCCAGGTGTGGTTTCCCAGACCTGCAACAAGGAGCAGTAACATGACCTGTCAGCTGCAGGATAATATCAGACAGCTGCTGTGTAGTTGGTCAGCTAGTTACTCGAAGGCATGCTTGCTCATTTGCTCAGAGATTGCAACAACTATTGTGTTGAGCCTGCAATGCTGCAGCGCCTGGAAGGCATACTTCCTGCAAAGAAGCCGGACTGGACTGTGAGGGCCAGTTTGCAGTGAGCAGAACATGTCTGCTCTGGGCCAGAACAGCAACTTGAACCAACGACACAAGGTTTTTGGTCTGCTACAGCAAGTTAGCAGTTACTAGTTGGCAACCTCAACGGACTCGCTGACAGGCAAAGCAGCTTGCTGGCTTGCCCAAAGCCTCAAAACCCAATCAACATTCGAGACCTATATTACATGTGTTCTGAAACTGCCAGCATCACCACTCATAAGCTACATGATATAATCACCTTTGACACCTCGAGCAAGTGTGTGTCAACCAGCTCTTCTGCAGTAGACAGGCCGGCCTCCTTCTTGAAATGGTGAGCACGCAGCTGACTGAAGTCATAGTCAGGGTATATGTGGTTTAGAGTCAGTATAAGGTATATCAATGTCTTGCGACTGCAGGAGACGGCAACAGGTGGCAGTTAGAGAGTCAGGCGTCGACAGTTGGGGATTGCAGAAACCCCTAGTGCAAAACCCCTGCATACTGGACGCTTGCTGCTGCCTATGCCGACCATGAAATGAGTTATCGGTAAAAACATGAGTTATAGTTTCAATGTTTGTGGCTCAAAGACTGGCAGCAGATGGCAGCTGATTGCAAACCAAGCATCATGATCTGCATCTGCCAAACCTCCTTCCTGAACCCAGACCCATTAGCCTTGCAGCAACACACAGTCGGGACGACTATTCATCTCAAGATGTACGAAGCATAACAAGATTGTAAGGGTGCAGCAGTGAACACACACAATGCAATCAAGGCTATGCGTGATGACAGCAGCACTAAGGATGGGAATTGCATTCAGTGTGCCGCGCATGCAGAAATACAAGGACCAACCCGCAGGACAATCCAACAAACTGACTCTGGCTTGCTATAGCCCCAGAAGACAGCACAGTAAGTTGTGCTGAGGCCAGAGAGTCTAATTCGCCTGCTTGCCCTGCAAATGGCTTAACAATGGCTACTACTGCTGTGTGCTGTACATCTGTGGTACTGCACTTTGTAAAGTCAGTACTGGCTAGCGCATTGCCGTAACAATCCACAAGGACACCAACAGTATCAACCAGATGTGGTTGTGTCCTGCTGCTGTTCTGGCTGCATGACCTCTGCAGGATACAATGTTCCTGCTACTTGTTGTCCATTGCACTGCTGTGCAAGCATACATGCTGCTTCCTGCTTTCTACATGCCGCCCTGTCCGCACCCTGTCCTCAAAATAGATACCTGCACAACTGCGAAAGCTCTATCTGGTGCTTCCCAATACGTGGCAAATAGGCACGCTGGGGAATTAGATGTATACTAGATACCACGAATATGCTGCATACCTAGATGCATCGGTCAGTGGTCCTACAGGTGACCTGGAGAGCTCTAACGGCGACGAAGCCACCTGCACCTCCTGCTCCAAGCTTTTAGATAACTTCTTATCGAGTCCTGCTAATTTACCTGTCAGGATGGGAGCTAGTCAACGCGAGAATGTGGAGCCAGTCCGCAAGAGCAGTAGACCGGCAAGGACGAGTATGCTTACATGAGTATGCCTCCAGGTCACCGTATACTACATATTCCCCAACATCGACGTGGTCCAAAAACGAGTTAAGTCTGTCGCAGCGGGCGCAAGCGCGAGTGAGTAGGGCTCCATTCCGTGAATGGCCACGCTGTGCTTGTATCGCCCATACCTAGCCAGCGGACTAAGGTCAAGAAACTTCATTGTCACAGTAGGATCTAACTTCTAGCACTTATATGAAATGAATCGACTCCATCCTCAAAGAGCATGTCAGCACTGTTTGTGGAAGCGATTACCAGTGAGTTCCGTGTTGGCGGATGTCGAGTAGACGGCTTTGATATGCCGTACGAATGCAACACTGCACTACAGCAGACGGTAAGGAATTGTTGATGTTGATGTCAGCAAGCTGTGTGAAGCCAGCAGATGTAGAAGCAAATTGCCTTGTGAACGTGACAACCAGAACGTATACAACAGCCACAGTGCTGCCACGGGTCCAAATTCCTCTGGGATACTATTCGCATTCGTGGTGCCGGTCTAGTGTCCGTTGGCATCTGCGTCACAGAGCACTGCTGATCAAGAATCCTTCGCGTCCACACAGGGCGACTCCTCCGCAACGCCCTCGTGACCCCTGTGTCGCTTGTGCTGGTTGTGAGCACGGGCCAGGCCTGCCGGGAGGGAGTGACCACTGTAGCGTCCACAAGCAGCTTCGCAAGGACGTCCGGGCAGCCCTGCATGTGCGTTTTTGTTTATTCAGATTGTAACATGACTACAAAAGTGGGTCGCGCAACTGATCAGCCAGCATGGAGAACAAAATCGTGCCGAGGCTCCGGGGCTGCTGCTGCCGCCGTTGCTGCTGCCAGGTCGCCGGTTGCAAGCATACTACTACGATGCGAGAGCCGCTTCGGCTTCTACTCCTGCTGACACTGCTGGGGCTGTTGCTGGTGGCAGCCTCAGTGCGCAGATGGATGTCCTGTAGACAAGCAGCACAACAAGTACTAGCCCGGGGCTTCAGAATGGAGGCTGCTGCCAGCCTGGCAGACTGTAACACAGACGGTCTGTATGCGGGAAATCAGCCAACAGCAGGCTGAGCACCGCCAGCTGCTGACAACCTGGGCGGCTTTAGGCTGCTAAGCAAAGTGGCAGCGTTGGCAGTAGCACCTCTGCAGCGGATGTGTACAACAAGTTGCCGCAATATGATAAACTGCCAGATGTGCACTTTGAGCTGTTGCACCAGCACTGCAAGAACAAATGCATTTGCTGCCAAACACATGTACTTGCTGCTGCTTCATACACCCGGTGTATGTTACATGCTGTATCCCCTGCTGCAGCAGAATTCTTGGATTTATGGCTTGTCGGCTGCTCCACAGCCAATGTAACACACATAGTCTGTCAAACAAGAGCCCTAGAATCAAACACCTTCATGTGTCAGGTTGAACCCCGAGATCTGTTAGTAACAGATCTCAGAACTCACCGATATCGCCCGCTAGACACATTGCCTTCATCCTGCAATCATCACAGAATCTGGTGATCAACACTTGTGGTTCTGTTTGTGATGATCAGCCCACTACAAGGGGTGCTGGGTCTATTGCTGATGCAGCTGCTCAAGGGACCACAACAGCAGCAGCATGCAATGCAGAGCTGAACGGTCGACACATTAGATGTCCCACATACTGCACAAATGGTCTCGCATGACTGAACATCTCATTATGCATTGCCAGCTGCTGAAAGCATTCCATCGCTTTACAGACAGAGAAACGTAGAAGCTTACCGCTGCTGAAGACAGTCGGGTGCTGTAGGCCACATACACCAGGGTTTGTCGGGTGGGGTCATACACACGTCTCACACGCAATGTCTGCACAAGAGACACAGTGGGGCACAGGAATGGGTTTGAAGTTTGAACACTGGCGTTCTTATGTGAATCAATTCCTCAGAGTAGACATCATTGACAACCGGTGTACGTGTTTACTGTATGCTGTCTAGAACAGGCACATACCATGTAGTACAACTATAATGCATCGCTCGGCCTGATACATACAAGCAAAGCTCTACAGCACTGACTAGACGCACAGGACCCCAAACAGCAGCAGCAGGTGGACCTGTCCAAGATCTGCCGGCACACCTACGATTGCTACTGTGTCTGAATTCCACAAGACAGTGGTAGGCACTTACAAGCATCTGCAACAAGTGAGTGCACCTCGAACTCATTTCAAGACAAGAGCCCTTGTCATTTACAATGCATCAACGCTGCACACGTGTAGCACATGTTACCTTGTCTTTGAATATACTGAGGCCCTTCTTCTCTGAGAACAGCTCCCTGCCTTCTGTGCCGACAAGGTTCTTCAAATCAGTCTTGATGGATGTATCCGGTGAGATGGAGCATGTGAGGGAAGCCTGACTGGGCTCGGCAAAGAAGTCCTGGAGTCACAGACAGCATATGGAATCATGCAGATGTCTCTTTGTGGTTGAGATGTGATGGTTTCCCCTTTGCAGAGGAATGCTTTGCACTGCTTTTGCATTCTTTGTGGAACTGTGTAATGTGGCTGCTGCTGCTGCTGCTGCTGCTGCTGTTGCTGCTGCTGCTGCTGGATGATGATATGTGGATCAACAGCCTCAGAGTCCAAGATGTCTGGTCGGGCTCAGCAAAGAAGTAACAATGACAGCAGATATCACAACAGTTAACAGAAGCGGCACAGCATACACTCGTCAGTACATGCAGTGCTAGCGGAGCGATCTGCAGCACTGACCTTCTTGAGTTTGTCTGCGAGTGAGCGCTTGAAATCACTGATATACAGTGTCACACCAGGGACTGCAAGCACCACGAACAGATGGCAGCGGCAGGTGGGCAAAGGCAGCAACAGCAGTACATGTATTATGAAGTTTTACTTCTGTTATGTAGTGCACGTGGGCGATGCAGTGGACCATGGGTCTGGAGCTGCAGCCAATCTGAGCTGATCATTTACTCTCTGTACCCTCATTGTGCCTGCTTATAATGCAACCTGTTCGTTGCACTTTGTGGCCAAACTACTTGATACCTACTGCCGGATTATGCTGTCAATTTCGTGCTGCTGTCCAGCTGCTGCTGCTGCTGCAGAGTCCGGTGCCTTGGACAAACTGCATTGTGCTGCAGGCAGGTAGCCCACGGTTCTGCTGCTGAAAACGCATTATTCTGGGATTCGAATAGCAGCAGACCTTCCGGATCGTCTAGTGCTGTCACTTCGACAGTATCTTTGAAAAGGAATCCGCTAGCTTGCCATTCTGCAACCTTCTCTCTAGCAAATGCTGGGCCTGTATATGCATGCAGACGCGATAGCTTAGTCTCGGGGGATTGCTGATGAGTGTAAGAAGCGCATAGACATCTGAATGGGGCCAAAGCAGCCGTTCCGCGTTGTCTGTAACGTCAGAGATCAGGTGTCTAAAAACACACCTGGGGCACAAAGGACAGCACTCAGGCAGACAGCTGCCGCGACCTTTCCGGCTTGCTCCGACAGCGAAACTGTATTTGACTGCGCCTTACATACTGCTGCGCCTTTGAACGGCTGTATGCGGTGACGCTGTGAGGGCTGCCAGGCATTCGCAGCAGAGCATCTGGGCACCTGTGACTTGAGCAACATGCTGGCAAAACGGCCGATGGCAGCGCCAATGAGTTGGAACCTGTTAAGCGTGTTCCCAAAAGCGGTGTGAGGTCCATGATGTGGCGCCAGCGTAGAGCCAGGTCGATAGGAATATGAGCGGGTTCAAGAGTGAGAGAGCGCCAGATACTTTGGGCTTTGTCGAGCGTAGCTAGGGCAGATTGATTGTGGCACGTCTGCTTTCTGTACGCTCTTGTGTATTCAGCAGAACCAGACTTCACACCGACGCGTGCGAATGTGCTTTGCCTCTTGCCTTGTGGTTCGCAGTATTTCTGGGTTCCATAGGTGTTCTATTTTGACTACAACAGCGTCTCTGGAGCTTGATTGGGAGTCTGCTGGCAGCAATTTCTCAAGGCTCTGGGTAAGCACCAAGCTGAGTAGGATCTATCCCGTCAAGCATTGCTTGGACATGTCAAGACAATATAACGATTGTGATGCAGCATATGCGACGCTGTTATCAGCTTCCGCTCCACGGAAGCACACTTGCAGGCCTGATACAGTGGGCTCTATGCTGCTTCAATGCCGGCAAATCTTGACTTGATTTCAATGTAGAGGGACGTAGTACTATTGTCAGCCATCACTTGATCGTTTGCTTTGGAGTCTCCGCAATATGTACCTGCCATCTCATACCCGCTGCTCTTCGAAAGGGGGTGCCCCGTTGTGCAATGAGCCATCGCTTTCCATTTTGTAATAGCCATCTACGCGTTACATACACCTTTGGCTCCCTCTCTGGTAGGAGAAATGGTGCAGCACCGGAGCAAACATAACCTCCTCCAACACAGAGCCCTGTAGCACAATGGAATATCCGACAGCCTGTGGCGTGTTGTATCACCACGGGAAATCTCTTTTCACCCTTCAGCCGTGTACTCCGTTGCTTTTCAGGCGCGAGACGCGAGAAGCAGCTAGTGGTAGCTGGCAGGAAGCTTTCAACACAGTCTTAACCACCCACAGTAAACAGCAGCAGCAAGCCTGAACGTTGTGTGTGCCATTGAATGAGCCAACTGCCCGGCGGCAACAACAACGCAGGGGCAGCGGTTCCAGCAGTAGGCGTGTATGGAGTGAAGCCAAATGGTGTGTTATGCTGTTCAGCAGTTCAACATTGGATGGGAGCATCTTGAACACGCATGTTGAAAAAGCATCCAGCACTTGCAGACATGAGTATTCTGGAGGTGCAAATCATACCAGCTTTACGAGACATAGCCCTATTTTGACTGCGGCATCAACAACAGCTCGCAGCTTGCAGCAGCTGGCTGTGGCTTCCGCTTCCTGGCATGTGTGGTCTTCCTCAACCCTAAACACCTGAAGTCCTGGGTCTCTTACTGCAGGAACATCAACAATAGCAGCCAAAATGCCTAACCCTAGCAGTAACGCGAGCTATCCCACACCAACAGCTCAACCTAGCAGCACCAACAATAGCAGCGGCACAGCTGGCAGACAGTACATCTCGTCATCCGGCAACACTAGCGGCGGTTACAGTACCTCAAATGGAGTAGCGTCTGCAGGAAGCACTTGGAGTAGTAGTGCCGGCGGTGGATATGGCGCCCCTGTCGCACCACCACCCAGTATGCAACCTGGCGCAACAGGTGATGATGCTGGTCACGCTGGATTCGCTCTATCTGGGGTCACAGAATGCTGTCAATTCAAGCCTCCACTCTCAACCCTTTGCCTGTATCACCAACAGAGAGATAGACCTCGAAGCAGTAGGGCATCTTCAAGCTTTTAGGGAGGGATGACAAACTCCAAGTCAACGCCGTGCTTTGCTGTATGCCACAGCGCCAGGTCACACATTTCCTGCGCATCAACGCTTACCAGACAATGCATCTGCTACCCCCGCAGGTCCTTACAGCACTGCCAATATGTCTCTCATGCCAGTCAGTCTGCCAGTGCCCACATACCACGCAGGCGGGACCGGCAGTTACCCCTACAGCATCGGCAGTACAAACAGCAGCGGCAATACTGCGCTGCCCATGGGCCAACACCAACTGAGCAGCAGCGGCTCCGGCGCCACGTCAGGCGGATATCCCTACATTGGTGCCGGCAGGATAGGCCAAGCCCCGGTGTCAGGTCCTGGGGTGTTAGGCGTCATGCCAGGCCCTGCATCGCACAGCAGCATCAACACATACGGCCAAAACCTAAGCTCAGGGTTCACTGCCAGTACAAACGTGTCCAGTGGAATAGGAGCAGCAGCTGCGGCGGGCCAGAAAGGTGCTAATCTGGCCGCTGCGGCGTTGGCTGGCGTTCAGAATCAGCAGGTTGGGAACCTGGCTGGTTTACAGGGGATGTCGACGGTTGTGAATCGGCCACAGCTGGGAGAGGAGTTGTATTGCAGGTGGGCCTTTTGTTGTTGTTAGCAATGTGGGGAGTGTGAAGTACAATTTGTTTTTTCAGCTGTTGTACAGCAAGCGCTGCTTGTGTGCAAGGCAGCAGTTGGGAACTTGGCTGATTTTGCTACATGTGCAATGTTGATTTTGATTGTTGCTTCTGGGCCGGTACTACGTGTTACTGTGATGTGCCTTGTCGTACCCCCATGTGCAGCAAATATGGCGCTCGCTCCACATGCTGTCCCTTCAGACTTGATCGTCTAGTGCCAACAGTCACAGCCTTGAAGCCTCATGCTGTTCTCAAACTCAAAACTAGCACTGAAATCAAATTCTCTCTTTGCTGCTGTGCTGTCATGTCATGCAGTTGCCCCATGGTGTGTGTGGTGGGTACAAACTACGGTGCCCCACATGCTGTGCCTCTGGACATCATAAACTTGCTGTTCAACGTGCACTGCCACATCAGTCAGGCGTTTGTGGACATGCAGCTCATATGCCAATACCCCGCGGTAAGAACAAACTGACAGGGTTTTATCTGGTTCAATTCTTGGTTCGTTTTAAGTGGTTTCTTATTGGTTGTGGAAGTACCATTCTAGGTGGTGAGTTATTCCTGTAACTTCTCTCTCTCTCTCTCTCTCTCTCTCTCTCTCTCTCTCTCTCTCTCTAATTGACTGCAGATAGTTGCTATTATGGATCTCTGCTATCATTGGGAGGGTTGGTGTAGCATGTGTTGAATGTCGGTATCGACTTCTACAACAAGCACTGTCGGTAGTGAACCCCTGATTTGTTTGAGCATTAGGCACTGGGGAAGCTTGGATGACTGTAGCATGCCGCTTGCAGTTCAACGTGCACTGCCACATCAGTCAGGCGTTTGTGGACATGCAGCTCATTGCCAATACCCAGCGGTAAGAACAACCGACTGCAGACAGTTGCTACTTTGGCAAATAATTCCCTGAGAAAAGTTTTTTTTTTTATTTCCACCCTTGAGTCTCTTCTGTTTCCGTCAAACATATAGTTATAAAGTTTTTTGTGACATCTTATTTCGAACAAAATGGTACCGTTGCATTCAATCATCAGGAGGACTGGTGTAGCACTTGAATGTTGGTATCGACTTTTGAGACAAGCACTGTCAGTTTGTGAACCCCTGGTTTGTTTGAGGATTTGGCACTGGGGAAGCTTGGATGACTGTAGCATGCCGCTTGAAGGTTAACGTGCTTTGCCACATCAATCAGGTCTGATGTTTTATGGACATCAGCTCATATGCCAATACCCAGCGGTAAGAACAACCGACTGCAGAGGTTTGCAACCGTGGAAGTGTTTGCTAATGTCAGTATGATTGGTGTAGCACTTGGTGAATGTTTGTATCGACGTTTTGGGCAAGCACCATCAGTACTGTGGTGAAATCCTGTTGTGTTTTTGTGGGCGATGGACATCATGGCATACTGTCCATCGCCCACAAAAACACAACAGGGTTTCACCACAGTCGGATGTCTTATGGAGGTCCATAGCGGAGGCCTGGGGTTTTGCGATACCAAGCAAGTGCAGGCCTGTACCAAGGCATGACAGCAGTCAGCTGCTGCGTTAGCATGCTGTGCGTATGAACTTGCAAACACTGCTGCTGCTGCTACTGCTGGTGCTGTAGTCTTGGAATGATGCCCCGTTCGTGCTCTTGTCTTGAATGACAAGCACTATAGATTCGCCCTTTCCTGCTGTCAGCTCTGGGTACAACTTGTGAAGCTTGGGAGTACAGCGCATGCAACATACGAAGCCCAGCAAACCGCTGCATGCTATATGCAATTGGCCGCCACCGGACATGCTTCCCATTCCTACTTCTAAAGTTCTCTGAACCCTCCCAGTGCCGCATCTTGCACCAGACATACTGGATTGAACTGGTTGTATGTTCGTGTGTTGCTGCAACACTGTCCTGCGTAGCTATCCATCTGAATCCAACGTTGCCGCTGCTGCCACTGGTGCTGTTCATGTAGAGCTGGAATGATGCCCCGCTGGTCTTCTTCCTGCCTAAGACCACAGACACCACCATCACAGAGCTGTGCATTGAGAACATGGTGCGGCCATCGGTGTTTGCCACAGCGATTGTGCCTCTAGATGACATGAAGAAGTACTCGGGCAGCAAAAGCGCAGGTAGGGTGTGTCGTGTGCGTGCTGACAGTAACACATCGGGCAGCACATTGTGCGCTGCTTAACTGCTGCTGAAGTATGGGTATGGCTGCTGTAAGGCCCTGCATCTAGGGGTTCAGCGAATGCTAGGCCATCGGTGTTTGCCACAGCGATCGTGCCTTTCGATGACTCCGAAGTACTCAGGCAGCAAAAGCGCAGGTGGGGTGTGGCACGTCAACAGCAGCACTTTGGGCAGCACATTATTCGCCGCTATCGGAAGGGTCTGGGCCGCTGTAGGGCCCTGCATCTAAGTTCAGCAAAGTTATGGGTTTGCCGTGTGCTTGATTTCAAGCCAGCAGTCACTGCAGTAGACTTAGGTATGTTCATGCTGCCACTGCCACCAGTTTTGTCCTGATTGTGCAAGCTGTTGTGCTCAAGTGAATGCTTACTTCATGTCCCGCAGGCAGTTATGCACCTCCAACTGCCGGTGAACCAGACGATGGCACCTCACCAGACCCCGAGATGTTCATGCTGCCACTGCCGCCCGGCCTGCCTGGTGATCAGTACAGAGTGAAGCTGTCGTATTTCCACCCCATGGTGTTCGACATGCAGCAGGGCAAGTATGTGCTGCGCCTACCAACCACCATCCCACAGGTAACAGCCACTACTTCCGCCAATGCATTTCAGTTACAAATGGAAGTACTATCCGAGTGTGCTGGGGTTGGCTGCTGGTGATGGTTGTATGTAGCTCTGGACAGGATTCATGTGTTGAAGTGCCTTGCAGACTATGCGCAGCTAACATTGTAACCAGTTGCGATTCCTCAGCAATCACACGTCAGACACAAGCAATCAGACATCATACAACACCTATCTGCCTGCAAGCCTGGGTTGAGACGTACGTTACAGATGGGCAAGAGACATTTTGCTGTGGTTGCCATTTGCAGTGCATTATCGTCTCAGGCGGAATGCTTTTGTTGCTGGTTTGCAGGTGTGCTTGTCGAGGGGCGCCACTGTCAACAGTGTACTGGACATCAGCGTGTCCCTCAACACAGGTAACATATAGCATATATGTCACCTGTTTTATTAATTGTAAAGAGTATTTACATGGAACCTTGCATGTTTCAACAGTAACACAACTGTCTTGGTACTAGGGCGCCAACCATCACCCACCTTGGCCAGTTCATTCCTCTGGCCTTTGATTAGCTGAGCGTCGTTTGGGTTGGTATACGTGTCTGTCTGTGCAAACAAACAATGCTTTTTGTTTTGACAAGCTCATCTGACTGAGGTTTGTCTAACTCACAGCATAGTAGCTGAAACAAGTGCATGTGCGCCTCTGCTGCTGCTGCTGGGACTGTTTGCCCCAGGTACCAACGAGGCAGTTGATCTGGTGTGCCCCAGTCACAGCATCAACATGTCAGAGAACACCAAGGGCACTGTCAGCTTTGAGCTGGACACAAAGACGGTGAGATCTCACTAGGACGCCTGTGGCGTAATCACATGCTAGCAACAGTATATGTAGAGTCATCACAGCTGGAC
>NSMO01002790.1:1877-20904 GCA_002588565.1 Coelastrella sp. UTEX B 3026
TTTTTTGTTTTTCGTCCAGCTTATGCAGCTGGAACTACACACACGCACATGATAGCAAACACACACAACTAGGAAGCAGTTGTTGCATGAAGGTGCCTGCAGTCGTGCTCAATTAGTGAGGGCCAGTGTCTCAGCTTGGGTGTGGCGCGGAGCCATTACTGCTGAGTCTGTGGTCGCGTAGTGCTGGTGTTGCAGGCCCAGATGCACTGTCTCAACGCACGCACATGTCCCCTCCAGTGTGACACATCATGCATAGTCCAATACGCCATCCTGCTGTCATGATATGTTGTTTGTTGTTGCTCCAGGTTCCCGAAGCTGTGAATGGTTGGAAGGTTATCAAGCTTCCTTTGCGAAGAACAGCCCGTCACCTGGACAACACTGTTATGATGGACTTCTACAACAAGTTGGACGCATTTCTGCAAGCCAGGAAGTGTGAACTGGACTATTAAGGGTTTGCGAAAGATCGCGGATCTGTATCAGCAGCTAGAGCACTGTACTTACAGCCGGGGCAGCAGTTGGTTGCAGCGGCGCTGTTGTGTTGCACAGGCTGTACGAGACCGTGGTGCTATGTTGGCAGCCCTTCGAATGGGACTTCGCTCTCAAGAAGAAGATGATGAAACTACCCTTTCTTCGCTCTCGAACGACAGCAAAGTTTAGCTCACTGAGCTAAACTGCGGCAACGACAGTGGTCTGAGCACGTCGGCGATGCTTGTTGTACTGTCAAATCGTTTGCCACCCGTCTGCCACCCGGTTGCCACGTGACATTTTTCATTGGCTCAGTCACCTTAACTGGATATGGGGGTCGAATTCGACCCCCAGCAGTAATCGGTCAATTGTGGTGTCTGGCGTGTTGGCGATTTGCTCAAGAGGCGGGTACTGACGCCCGGGTCTTGGCTTGGATCTCCTTACAGCAACCATCGCAGCATTCCAACAGGCCTAGTCGCTCCTTCTAGGTGCCGGCGCTGTGATATGTGTTATCTCACCAAATCTTGTCAACTTTATGTCAATTCTATTTCCCTATATGCCCGCGGTTTGACGTTTACGGCTCCCGCCACAAGCCAGTGCACCGGTTGGCAGAATGGCGGGAGGGCCAGTAGTGTAGTCAGCCGAGGTGGCAAAGCAGACCGCACTACTGGGAATCGTTTATGCTTGTGCCGACTGTTTCATAAGGCGTATGCATGCGATGTATTCCAAGGACCGCTGGATCACAGCGTCGGCGGCAGCCCGTCGCGTGCCACGTGAAACGTGTTTCACCAGGAAGCTCAAGGGGCATTATGCATGGAGCCGTCACATCGTCATGGGATCGCACCTCCAGATGCACTGTCACCACGCACGCACACGCCCGCCTTCGACGCACATATGCTGAACAGCCATGCATCAAATTGTTGTTCATACTGCTGTCTTAACATGTTGGTGTTGTTGCTCCATGTTCCATGTTCGAAGCTACAGCTGTGAACGGTTGGAGGGTTATCAATCATCTTCTGGGCCAACCAGCCTTCATCTGGACAAGCTATGTACGTTATGATGGATTACAACAAGCTGCATGCATTTCTGCAAGCCAGGAAGTGTGATCTGGACTGTTAAGAGCTTGCGAAGGATCGCGGGGCTGAAGCAGCATATAAAGCACTGCACTTACAGCCGGGGCTGCAGTTGGTTGCAGCGGCGTTGATGTGTCGCACATGCTGAACTCAATTCGGGCGGTGATGTTGTGTTGGGCAGCACTTGAGTGGGATCTCGCTGGTCGAGCACGCCGGCGATCCATTCTGTATGAGTACGTACTGGCAAACCGTGTGCCAACCAATTGCCGTATGGAGATCATCTCTATGTGATCGGCGATCTGATCAAGAGACGGGTGCTGACGTCCGGGTCTTGGCTTATAACTCCCTACACCCACAAACACCGCAGCAACTCAACGAGACCTCCTCTCAATGCTGGCGCCGTGATGTTTCCTGTTCACTGAGTCTTCATACCTCTGTGTATGCCCGCTGATTGACTTTTACGGGCTCCTGCCACAAGCCCATGTACCGGTTAACCGCCATCCGATCACCGTTGATCGGATGGCGGCAGGGTCAGCCGAGGTTGCCCCGCCGCAGACCGCACTGCTGATCTTCGCTGATGCCTGTGCCTAAGGCCTTCAAGGCGTATCGGTGTATTCCAAGGACCGGTGTATCACAGCGTCGGCGGCAGCCCGCGTCGCGTGCCACGTGAAACGTGTTTCACCGGGAAGCTCGTGGGCACATGGAGCTCCTGGCGTTGGCGTTCCAACTACAGAAGAACACTGGAGAGAACTTCTTAAGCCGAAGAAATCCACTACATGCTTTATCACAGAGCATTGCGACCCTCTGCAACAGGTTTCTATAGTATCGGGCGTTGTGTACGTGGCTGTGGTCTCATCTGGGCACCGACGTTTGAGGCTTACGAGCTCTACTACCTTTTTTCTGGTGTCATTCTCGGGGCTTCCTTTTCTCAATTCAAAAACCCGACGTTCCTTTGTTTGTGTAGCATTGAACAGATGGCTTCTGCTCAGACAACCACACGTGCACGCTGGTCGCTTGCCCTGCTGGTGGCTGTCCTTGTTTGTTCTGCGATTCACAACGCCCGTGCAAACCCCACAGGCAACCGCAAGGAAAGCATCGCTTCCGTCAGAGCCTCATCCGGCCGGGCGCGGGGCGTCTTCCCAAACCCCGGCAACTCTATCGACCCTGGCTTCGCAGCGAACGCCGAGGGATTTGCTTCGGACGGTACCGCTGATGCGCACGCAGGCCTAAACAAGGGTCAGCAGGTTGCTGCTCAAGCTGGTCACGCTGCCGAGCATATCGCCGGTGCCGGCACCCCACGAAGGGCCCTGCTACAGGAAAGGGGCCACGCCTCAATCAGGAGGGCAATGTACGATATGGGGGTAAGGAACGCCGTTTGTCAGCTTGATTGTTTACTTAGCGGCTTACTGCAGCCTTGGCTTGGACGAGCTGCGAGCAGTGGCTCAGTAAGCATTGTAGGAGCCTAAGGTCACCCACTGCATGCACTGCAGTGGTTGGTTACTGGTAGTACTGCTGCACTCGGCTGGTATGTATGGTGATTAGCTGATCAACTGATCACGATGTCTGTCACTCATAGCAACTGACGGCGTCAGTGGCTCTGCCTGAGACGTCACTGGGACAGCAAGCCAAGCAGCAGCGGCACTCACATACTGGCACGACTACCACAATATCATGGCTGTATCAATATATGATTAGCTTTCACAAATTTCTGCGAATTGTTTCTCCATTCGCCCCTCCCATAAAGCACTACACTCACCCCCGCTGCTGCTGCTGCTGCTGCTGCTGCTGTTGTTTTGCCACATAGGATGGAGTTGGCAGAGATGGTTTTGTCAGGGACCTGACAATCAGGAGGACCTGACGCGTGTTTGGCTAGAATCTCAAACCAATATGGTGTGGTCACTGGTCAGTAGCCAGTAGAGTCCCCAGGAGCCAACCCAGAAGTGACACTGACAATACATTACTCGTAGTGGACGTCAAGTGGCAACTGCTGCTGCGGCTTGCAATTTTGGGAGGCTCCTGAAAGATAAGCATCAGGAACCCTGGGCCCAGCATGTGCAGCAAAAGTGTGAGGCGGCATGGGGTGGTGGGGCCCAGATTTTTGGCGTGGGTTTCACGGCTAGGATACTAGTTGAACTGCACCTTACCAGTCATCTGGTAATTAATTGGGTTGTGTGGCTGCCAGTCGGATTCGTCAATATCTCACCTGTCATGTGGTGCAGGGGACGTACAAAGCAAAACTATTGGTGCAGTAAATGTGTGTGTATGAGTTCCACTGGCAGTTCAGTGGCTGTGTGCCTAGCCAGGTCACTAAAACAGAGATGGCACCTGCCAGGCTCTACCATTGATTGCAACAGTGCTGCGGAAGCTTGTCATATTATGATACGATAGATATCATATCACAGGTCGTATCTGTGTGCCGGCATATGGTGATGTTTACTGTTGTGCAGCGCTTATGTATCTGCTTTTGCATCCTCAATGATCTCTTGGAGTGTGTACAGAGTTGGGCTTATATGGAAGGGTCGCAAAGCACACTGCTTATGAACTGTTGATTCAATGGCAGGCAAGCGACTGGGTAGGCAGCTGTTCATCATGTTGGTTTGCGAGTACTGAGACGTCTACACCAAGCTCAGAAACTTGTTGAGTGTCGACTCAGGACATATGAATTTGGCATGATGTTTACTTGTGCGAAGCGGAGGTCCAACACATGTGGAAGTTCACCTCACGGCTAAGCCATACAACAAGTGAACTGCTGGCTTGCCGGCCACAATGTCAGGATACGGTCCGGCGTTGCATATTCAGCGACAGAGGTCGACGGGTAGAAATCAAACACACTGCTTCATGTGCACTGCTTGAACGAGATGTTACATCAAGCTGCAGAACGATAAAATAGCTTGGTTCCGAGGTGGTACCGTGGCCGGACAGGCAGACGGCTGCGGCAGAGGCCGGCACCATGCCCTGCATCTAGCCGCGCTGGCAAATGTGTAAATTCAACAGTCATGCATCACCCTCAAGGACGTTTGTAAGTCACCGCCTCCGCAACACCCACGACAGCGTCGCAAACGGCGCGGCGATAGATAGTGCGAAACGTGTCCGCCGCAGTGAGACTCATCGGAGATTGTCTGGGGATACGATCCTTGGTGGTGCAACATGCAGCAAGCATTGCGTAGCCATTATCCGCCCGGCGTGCCTGACACTGCTAATGTAATCGCCGAGGGCCTGCTGCGCGCCCTGCGGATGTCTGGCTGCGAAAGGTGCCAGCCTAGGGTTTGAGGATTCTCAACTGCCGAACGCGAGCGAAACAACAACACATAAGTGCTTCACGCATATGCACTCTGCACCTGCGACACCTCTCTATAATCTGATTACTTGGACAAACCACCGACTCAAACATCCCGAGGCCACACCAATTGGTTTGCACATTCGGTGCTTCACAGGACAAGTTCCGGAAGTCACGAAACAGTAAGCATGCGCTCCCAGATTATTAGAACATTGCCGCTGTGCGTGGTAGTGGTTGCAGTCGCCTTTCTTGCGGCCCAGAGCTGGTGCACAGCTGCTCGGACTGGTCCTCTGCCTGGAGCGTCCGACGCTTTGTTGCAACTCCGGAAGCTCAAGAGTTCAGGATCTGTCAGCGCAACGCCCGATAAAGTCGATGCGCGTGCTATCAAGGTGCGATGTGAGCTTGATCCCTGCATGCACACTTGCACGCTCCGTCGCTCGTTTGCTGCAGCTAGCTAGCTGGCTGTTAGCGTTTGGTTCCGCACCGATGTTGAGGCCAGTCGTAGGTGACCAGTTATTAGTCTGCTGCAATCAACCTCCTCGCTCAGTTGCATTGCTGCTCAGCTATGCGAGCGCATGAACATGGCTGGTAGCCGTCCTATTAGTAGATGACCAACCAGCTCGATAGGCAGTCGGCGCGCCAGTGGCCAGGAGTCGTGGTTCTTCCACCCTCACTGGCACCTCAGTAAGTCTTCTTGCACACGCGCTACCGGTCAGCTCGCCACCAGTGTCATCAGCTGCACAGCCAGGGTGTATGCCACTTCTCCCAGTCTGCACAGCTGTTAGCGTCTGTCAGCCTGCATGTGATCAAGACCCGGTGCTGCTGATTAAACTCTCTGTTGTTTGTACTCCATACAGGACATGGCCAACATGAATGGCGGAGGCGCCAGTACTGCGAGTACCTCTCCTAGCTCTCCAGATCTGGGCACCCCCAAGAATGATCAAGAAGCGGTCCTGAGGGAGTTCTGTGCGGCAATGAACAACACTCTGCCAGAATGTGCTGGCCGCCGGCTTCGCAGATGAATCATCCATTTGGTGCCACCTAGGAGTAGCACCTGTGTTGAATCGCCTTCTACATGCCCCGGTGGCATCAAAGTAGGTTCTGGTAGAGAAGGCTTCGTGCAGAAGCTATGTCTTGTTTGCCGGATTTGAATTGAAGCGGTATCTGAGTTTTGGGTGTCTCTGGGTGTATGTGTCAATGAAGAACATTGGCAGGAGTTGGTGCTTGAATCTGGCATCACTGTTTAGATTATAGAAAATGCAGCCCTATAGGGTTTGAACCATGCTGAGTTGGGCTGTCTTGTGCTCCCTTCCAGCTGCAGGAAGTGAACACATGAGGGCCCAACCCAGCATGTTCTTGACCCTTGGCAAGCCCTGCCCCCATATGTTGGTACTAGCCAGCAGTACTACCAGCCTACTGATGTTGCGGGCTTGTCTGTTAGCGGCGTTGTTGATCTGATGTGCCTGTATCTTGGAACGTTTCTCTGATACTTCAGCCAGCCAGGCGCCTCACAGGCCTTGGTATTAGCATTGTACTTCTTGCATGCATATGCTTGGTGTGTTGTTAAGCAATCAGATCATCCAACGTATGCATGCGAGTGGATAAGGGTGTCTGAGCTGGTTGCAGGCTCCAAGTTCAAGCGAGCCACTTGTTGTTAGGCCTTGCAGCAGCAGTTCAGTGTTGTTGGGAGGACTTGACAGCTTCACGAAAATTGTATCGGGCTATTGCAGTATGTCGCCTGCAGAGAGTATATAATACACCCATCATGATTCTGAGTATAAGTGAACATCAATAAGTGGTGCTTTGCTCTGAAGCGCTGTGTGTGTACCCTAGTACTACCAACCGTTGGCGTAATACGACGACTGGACACATTATGCCATAACTTATCAACACATGTCAATAGTTGCACAGTTTCATTCTGCACACTGGGCTCGAGCTGAACTTTTGAGTACATTACATACCCACTGACTTCAGCTGTTGACACCAACAGCTCATTATTCTCGATACACATACTCCTTTCATATGAACGCATCCTCTCATTTCTTCATGTGGTATCAGATTGTCGTCATGTGGGCATATACGTTTCAATATATGCATGTACATGCACATGAGGCATGCACATGTGGCGGTTTTGCATTGACATAGTAGCTGCGCAGTTTGCATGAACATGACTTCTGCATGCTCTGCAGTTTGACCAGAGTTTGATGATAGCTGGCCGGTTCCATACTGGAATGAACGGTGTTGGCCAGAATAAGATACCATCTTATGAAGTACAAACTGCGAGTTGACACCACTTCCGAAAGGGGTGGAGTGGCTTTGTGCTGTAGTCTTTTTTGCTGATTTTTATTCTCAGGAATATTGGCGGGGATCACTGCGTTGGTGATCGAGCCAATGCAGCAGAAACTGCCTGTGTAAGTAACTGAAGAAGAAGAAGAAGAATCACCCTTTCCGGCCGCAAGGCCTTTGGGACGTACTTGGTGGCTCAGCCACACTGGCAAGTAACTTAGCCATGCAACAGGTCAGATGCGCTGGCAAAAGCTGCAGTTTCATGCATGGGGACACCCAAGTTCATGATGACAAGTTCTGACGCTAATAACATCCTAACACCGCAACTGCCTGTAGACGGTACTTTTACCAAGGACATCTTCGCAGAGCGTCAGACTTGAAAAGCATTGGCATGGCAAATCTTGCCAAAAACGGCAAATCTGGTCAATTCTTTTTGCACTTGCATGCGGCTCCTGACTGCGGCAAGAGTCATTTGGTGACATGAATAAGGCTGAAGCATCTGATTATGTTGCCATGTTTGAGTACACGGCAATAGGGCGGCCTGGACACGACACCCGGCACTCGCTAGCCGCTGCGGAGGAAAAGGAGGAGAAGAAGATGAAGAATGCGGTGCATGATCACATCCAATGCGTCGGCGAAGTTACCGCGTCGGCGGAAGTTACCGCGCCGGCGGGTCTGACAGAGTTCAGCGTGTACTTCCGTCATGTATTCTCATATGAAGTCGGGCACGATACACACTTACTATGAAAGCTGTATAGGACGGTGGACACTCATAGTGCATGCTCTTACTTGCAGGTATTGACCAAATTCAAACACAAGTACAGCGACTAGTCGCCAGAGCGCGCCAACAGTAGGTCTGGTAAGAGCACTGCCGAGCTACTCGCAGCTAACAAAGCATCTGCTCGCGTTCTGTTGCTGCTACAAGCAGCTAGCTATGTACTGTTTGTGCGTCCTTCGCACGTTGTAACGATGTCGGCAGGCAAGTGACTCAGAATCCATCCTTCGTGTTGCATTTGAGGCCCGCCAACGGACAACATGCCTAGATCAAGGGTATCTCAGGCTGTCATCAGCGTGGCGGTCGTCTTCGTGCTGCTGGTGACGTTGCGAGCAGTAGATTGTGCGTCGAGGCTGGGGCCCATGGTTGCAGCACATGCGGGCGAAGCAGTACCCGCCAGATACATGCGGAAGTTGGCCGTTACGGCCACACCTGACAAAGTTACTGGCAGAGTCGATCAGGTAAAACCACCAGCTCAGCGGCACTGTAAGGGAGGGTGACACAGCAACTACTGCTGCTCGGCCAACTGCAGCGCAGCAGAATCAGGTTGCAGGGTGTGATGAGTCAGAAAACCGTTGCGTTGAGAACTGCTGCAGCTATTATCGATCTTGCAAACTGTGTTGACCGTCAATACTGATGCTAGTTGTGACAGCAATTGTGCTGCCGGTGGAGGCGCTGCTGCCACCAGTCTGACCTGAACATCCCACTGCCGCTGTGTTGCATCTGTGCGTACAGAACATGGTGACTGCACTTCAACCAAGAAATCCTTGTTACTGGAGCTGCATGTGCTATGGCTGTAGCACATGTGCTGCCGCCTTTGAAGCCACCGAAAAAAGCTGCTGCTGCTGTTGCTCAGCTGCCACCATATATGCTGCTGCTGGCAAGAAACACCAACCTGTGTTTAGTGCTGGCGTTGCAAAGTATGGGAGCCATGGGAAGTAAGAGAGCGGGGATCTGACAGCTGACACTGATGCTGCTCCTGGTGCAATTGACTTTGTACAACTGCTGCTGCTGCTGCCACTCAGGACCCGGATCTGCTGCTGCTGCTACTCCCAGATCTGCTGCTGCTGCTGTTGTCACTGGATATCAGAGCCTTCAACGGCGATGGAAGCAGCGGCAGCAGTGGTGGCACAGCTTGTGATGGAGGTTCCGGTGCCGCCACATAAAACTCTGGCACCTTGAAGAGCTGGGAATACACCGCCAGGAGGCAAAAACCATGATCGTTCCCATGTGTGCTGCTGCTGCTGCTGCTTCTCCTGCAGAGAGTGGTCACTGCTGAGATTTATGAGGTGGTTTCTTTTCAGTGCTGCTACTAGCATGGCATGAGAACCACCTAAGCGCCTGCTGCTGCTGCTGTTGCTGCTGTTACTACAGGACATGGGAGCCCTCAATGGCGGCGGCGGCAGCGGTGGTGGCAGCAGCGGTGGTGGCAGCAGCGGTGGTGGCAGCAGCTTGGGTTCTGCAGCTGAGAGCTTTGGCACCCCTGCCAGTGATGAAGCAGCCGTGATCACACAGCTGTGTGCTACAGTGACTGATATCAGATTGATTGAGTGTGCTGGACGACGCCATGCCTAAAACATACTGCAGCATGGCTGAGTCACTTCTACCACAGTACCACTAGCAGTGCCAGCTGACATGTGGCATCTTCTATGTAGTCATTGATGGTAGACCTCAGAAGCAGTCCTCTGGAAGCAGGAGCCGAAGTATTGTGTCGGTGGTGGCCCCTTGCGTGTAGCATGCAGCCGTCTGCTTGCCATTCTATGTTGCATAAGCTAAATACACCCAGAACCTTTCAGAAGCGTCGCTCTGAAGCAGGTGATGTTGCTGGCAGAATGGCTAGTGGTGTTGAACGTGTTACTGTGTTTCATCAGAAAGCTGGTAAAGGATGGGTCAAGCACTTTTAGTAAGGTTTATGAGTGTGGTTTTAATACTACTTCTGATCCATCCTTAGTAAGGATGGATTTGCTGTTTGACATTCATGTGTTGCAGAATGTTCCTGAGCTTTGTACCACACCCAGCACTGTCGATTTCAGCACAGGCTGCAGTTGTGAGATGTTGGAGATTCATTCATGGGTCTGCTTGAAAAAGATGGGGCTTTATTCAGGGCTTTGCTTGATAGATTTGATGTTTTATTGGTGGCATTGCTTGACAAGTTGCGCTGTTTGCATTGAGCTTTGCTTGATAGATTCGGGGTTTCTTTGATGGGTGTGCTTGACACATTTGTGAATTTCATTGAGGCTTTGCTCGATACATTCGGATTTCATTGACGGCTTTGCTTGAATTATTCGGGGTTCCATTGATGGCTTTGTTTGATGAATGGGGGGCGTATAATTGCTGTGCTTGAAAATTTTGCGGATCATTGACGGCTTTGCTTGATACATTCAAGGTTTGATTGGTGGCTTTGCGGTATCTGAATGCACACTGTTCCATGCCGGTCACGATTCTCATTGTAAGGATGATCTGAATTGCTCCAAATTTGGTCGCCATATGCGAATCAGTAATTCAAGAACCAGCACCACGGCTACAGTTGTGCCTAGTACCAGTATTGGTACTGATGGACCATGTGAGCTATGCAACTGCCACATACATGTTGCTAAGGTTAGCACCTTCTATCTCAATCAGGGCTTGCCATCATGTTGAGCCTGTCCTGATGAAGCACTCTAGAGATCTCCTTCCGGTGCTGCTGCTGCTGGGGACATATGGACCGAGGCAGCTAGAAGTTGTCGCATTCAGTGGTCAAAAGCATGAGATATGAGTACAACACACAACAAGCGTTTGATTCTAGCCAGTTGTGGATTACTGAGCGGTCATCAGGGTAGCAAAGGGTTAACCGCCCTCAACCAAATCGAACTGCCATCCTCGACCGGTCGAATCCTCAGCCGACCTGGCCCGCAAGCCACGCCACACATCATCTACACATTGTTTGTGACATAAGTTCTGTATATCTACCCTCGCACAGTGTACTCCGCTTTGCACGCTGCTGCCGATAGCAACCGTAGCCCGCCTTCTGCAACCCACAGCCCATTGCTGCATCAGAACCCTCTACACGCCATTCAAGCAAATTTATAGTAGAGGGCTGGAATTCACGTGAACAAGGGCATCATGTTGGAGCTGCTGCAACAGCTGCATGCCTTACTGTTAGGCCCCGACTCGGACGACGAAAACGACGTAGAACTCACCTCGGCGCATGATGCAGCGACTTCAAGCGCAACTTCTGACACAACGACACAAGCAAGTGGCCAACAGGGTGGCAACAAGACTGATAGCAGCCAAGAATTGAAGGCTGAAGCAGACAACCAGCAGCTGCTGCTTGAACAACTGCTCAAGGTCTGTTTTCCATACATACACGTGTATATACAGACTAATCAAGGCAGTTTTCCGTGTTGGCTGTAGTATGTTTGAAGTTGTCTAAGCAACCAAGGCAGCAACCTCGGGCTGCAGAGGGTGCAGATGCAGCTAGCTACCGCACAGTCTTGACAATGAATGATCAAACCTGCGACCAAATTCGATTGGCCATAACATCATGCTGCGACCATGCTGAGCCAACGCCGACAATAACCAGCATTATGTCAATGATTGCCACAAATCCAACATTGATGCCGACAGCCAGGTGCACTAATGTTCTTGCTGCTGTTCCTCCTCCTCCTCCTGCTGCTGCTGCTGCCCTAAGCTGCCTGCATGTTCTCCTAGCAGCACTGGCTGCTGCTGCTGATGCAGTAGCAGGCCACCCTGCAGGGCGTGTGCTGCTCAGCTGTGTGACTGGACCCGGCTTGCTGCTGCTGCTGATGATGATGATGCGAAAGGCTGGATTGCAGGATCCCGCATATTCTGGTTACTGCTTTCCATCCAGCAGTATCTGCTTCAAGCAGCTATGGCTGTCATGTATGATGTTACGACATGTTTGACTTGGCTTTTGCTGCTGCTGCTCCTGCAGGCTGCACTGCAAAGTTCAGCTTCTGCAGCTCTGACTGCTGCTGGTCCAGTAACAGGGCCACTGCCCTGGACTGCAGGCATTTCCTGCTCAGCCATGGCTTTTGTTATGTCTTGAATATCTGGACTGAGTTCTGCTTCAATGCTGCTGTGGCTGCAGGCAGCATTGCAAGATCCCTCACCAGCACTGATCGACTTTCACCCTGTAAAACTTTGCACATCAGCAAATTGGCTGATATTGTCTTGAGGTCAACTTATGATTGACCCAGCTGCACCTGCTGCTGCTGCTGCTGCTGTGAGCTGCATCGCAAGATCCTCCAGCAGCAGTTTCTGCTCCCATACAACGTCGCCCATCAGCATACCATTTGCTGCTGTCATGTATGTCTTTTTGAGTAATTCTCTCCAGTATCTGCTGCTGCTGCTCGCGTAAGCAATAGCCAACAGGTAAAAACTTCGCATATGCTGACGGAAGCTAAATTCCAAAGGAATTTTCGCTAACTTTTGGTTTTTTTGTACAAAAAAAACAATTCTTAGCAAAAACCCTTTAAAGGCTACAAAGTTTGTTACTATCTTGTAAACAGGCTATTGCTTTGGAGTTTTTACCTGTTGGTATCGTCAACATATGCAAGATCCCCCAGCAGCGATCACTGCCTTTAATCCCGTAGAGTGTCACCCATCAGCTTGAGGTCAACACGTATCTGACCCAGCTGCACCTGCTGCTGCTGCTGCTGCTGCTGCTGTAGGCTGCATTGCGAGATCCCCCAGCAGCACTCACTGCCTTTGATCCCCTCAGAGGTCATCCATCAGCGTATCAACTACTGCTGTCATGTATGGCTTCTGGACACGCTGAAGCAGCACAGCTGCTGCTGCTGCTACAGCTCATACACACAGACAACCAGCAGCAGCAGCAGTGGCAGCAGCAGCAGCAGCAGGGACAAAGTACAAAAGCAGATCCTAATCCTGATTGGCACAATGCCAGCAAAAGCAGCAGCAGCAGCAGTGATGTTGCTGTCAAAAGGGCTCAGATCTCGCCTATCCTTTGGCCTGAGTTTGTGCTGCGGCGGCTGTCAGACATGGCGCTGCTGCCAGCAGCAGCAGAAGCAGCAGCAGCCGGTTCAAAGCGTGCTGCTGCTGCTGCTGCTGTCGAAGATCCTGCTGTGTCGGCTGACAATAAGCAACTGCCAGGTAACTGGCAACACAAGACACACATGATCGCACTGTTTGATCAGTATAATTTTAGGTTTCACAACATATTTATATGCAAAGGGCCATCAAGAATGCCCTGCTGTGTCTCATGCTGATGCTGGGGCATCTGTTGTGATGAGACAGGCCTCTATACCAAGGAGTAAAATTCTGTTTGTTTCCTGATTACGCAACAGCATCCGAGTCTGAAACTGGCTCATTCCCAACGGGTTGCTGACTGTATATGTTGCTGACGCTATTTGTTTGTTGCTGACAGTGCACCAAGCGTGTTGTGTGCTCTGCTGCTTGTCATGCAGTTATCGCCCTAAGGCTCCTAGCCGCTGCTGCTGCGGCAGCAGCTGCTGCCGACAACTCCGCCCCACTGCCAGAGTCGCTGCTGCTGTCTATCACTGATGCTATGGCAGCAGCAGCAGCATCAACATATGACAACAGCAGCAGCACATGCAGTAGAGCAGCAGCAGCAGGTAGTGCTGCCAGCTGGTTGTCTGATCTGGGCCCCGGTGGCATGGCAGCAGCAGCAGATTTGGCAACAAAGTAAGCGGTTTTGTCAAAAACATTGGTTCTAACAATAATGACGGTGTTACTCTGTTCAAAATTCTGTTGTCCAAGGTTTGTTTGGCACACTTGCTAGTGCTGCTGTGTGTGCTTGATGGGCAGCTGCTGTTGGTAGCTTGTGGGATTGGTTGTTGAATGCTAGTTGCAAAAAAGGGCCGCAGCAGCAGCAGCAGGCAGTGCTGCTGGTTGGTCATCTGATCTGGGCCCCGCTGGCATGACAGCAGCAGCAGACATGGCAACAAAATAAGCGGTTTTAGTCAATACGGCACTGGTTTCAACTATAATAACTGACTTACGTTGTTTCAAATGCTGTTATCCAAAGTCCAAAGTTACTTTTTGTCTTGCTATTGCTGTGGTGTCTGCTTGCTGCTTCGTTGCCAGTTGCTGTTTGTAGCTTGTGGGGTTGGTTGTCATAATGCAGTTGACATCAAGCACGGCAGCAACAGGCTGTTGTTACTTTTCTACATGTCATGTAACATAACATGTAACACAATCAGTAGCCTATAACAGTCTGACGCCTGCCAGATCTGTCACTTCTGTTGGGCTTTTTCTCTGTCTATAGCTGTGCACGCTTGGCATCATTGCAAACCAGCCAGCCGAACACTGCTGCTGCTGCTGCTGCTGCTGGCAGCAGCGCTTGCAATATGATAGCAGTCAGTGATCTTGCGCAGCTACAGCTCGAGTTGCTGCAGCACATGAAGCACCCAACAGCAGCAGCAGTGAGTGTGAAGAACCTACATCACAGATCAGCTGCTGATCTACTTGCTGCTGCTGCTGCTGGCAGCAGCAGCAGTGGCAGCAGCAGCAGCAGTACTTGTAACACATCTACATACATCCATCAGCTTAATCTGTTGCTAGATACTGATCATGTGGACATACATACCATAAGCAGCAGCAGCAGCAGTTGGATACAGTTGGATCGCCCTGCAGCAACAGCAGCAGCAGCAGCAGCAGCGCGGCGGGTGGCCCCCTGCTGTGCTGCCGCATTATCAGTATGTGGTAACCTGACAACGATGGTTCTAGATCATCCATGCTTGGCTCAAGAGAAAGGCTTTATCAGAGGTGATAGTTTCCATGAAAAGCATCTACAGCTCATCACCTTATGCAAGTCTGTCCTCACATGGACAGCCTTGAAACGCTTTGCAATCATGTCACTCTGTCAACATGCTACCAGCCCCGCTGCTGCTGCTGCTGCTGCTGCTATGAGGTATACGATCTGATGAATGCCTGAATGACTTCCAAGCCCGATAACAACAGCTCAGCTGCCTGGATCACGGACACCTGGCAATTCTGCTGAGATACTGCAGCCAATTTGAGTGCATTCACTGCTGCTGATGCTGGTGCTGCTGCCGCTGCTGCTGCCGCCGCCGCTGCTGCTGCTGCTGCTGCTGCTGCTGGTGCTGCTGCTGCAGTTGTTTGAAATCTAGTCAGCACCTGGAACGTTTCATCTCCCACAAGCACATCTCCACAATTCCTACAACTTGTCAGCAGTTGACATTGACTGAAGGGGCTTCACTGCTGCTGCCTCTGCTGCTACTGCTGCCGCTGCTGCTGCTGCTGCTGCTGCTGCAGGTGTCTATGATCTGGTAAACAGCTGCATAGCCTCGTCTCCCAAATCCACAGCTCAACAGCTCGATTGGTCAGGCAAACAAACAGGATTTACATTGAAACCGACAGCAGCACCTTTCTGTGTCGGTAGCAGCAGCAGCAGCAGCAGTGCTGTGCATTGTTCAGCTGCAGCAGCAGCAGTAGCAGCAGCAGCGGCAGCGGGGTGTGGTCTGGCAGCAAACTCAGGCACACATGTACCACACCTCTTCAGCGTATGGTCTGCAAGAAACAAACAAGCATATTACAGCTGGTTAGAAACCATGAACCCTGCCACAACCATAAATGCAAACCTCAGCAGCAGCAGCAGCAGCATCGTTTGCAGCAGTGATTGCAGCCCCCAAAGTCTGCTAGAATCTGCACTGCTGCTGCTGCTAGCTCTGATCACAAGTGGCGGCCGCCCAGCGGCTGCTGAGCTGTATCGGTGTGATGTTAGTAACATGTTAGATCAGCTTTCAAAATTCCAAAATGACAGGATTTTGAATTTGACTCAGAAGCTGTACGGTCAGATGTGTCTGTTCAGTGCTCAGTTGAGAGATGAGGTTTTGCAGGATGGCACTATGCTCGCATTGGCAGGAATCTTGAACGTTGTTACAAAACATGTTATAACAAATCCTAAGGTTGCTAACGCAACACAACACAAACCAACGGATTGCAGAACAGCTCCTGTTACATCAGTACTTGGGAATCAAGCAGAGGCAGTCACTGATAACTGCAGCAAACCTCGAGCAGCAGCAGCAGCAGCAGCAGCAGCAGCAGTGATTTCTGATCTTGCTATCAAGCTGCTGCTGGCAGCACTGAGTAGGTTGGCTGCTGCCGTAGATGCAGCAGCAGGTGCAGAGTTTCTGAGGTTTACTGGTGCCTTGGGAGGCACTGCTACTACTGCTGCTGCTGCTAGTGCTGCTGCTGCTGCTGCAGGAAGGCTGAGGCATGTAACAGCAGCAGCAGCAGCAGCAGCAGCAGCAGATAGACGCCTTACGGGGACCAACCCCACTCGTGCTGCTGCTGCTGCTGCTGCTGCTGCTGGCAGCGGTGCAAGTCTTGATGACCATATACGAGATGTTCTGAGCAGCAGTGGCAGCAGCAGCTGTGGTTTAGCAGCAGTAATCCACCTAATGCATTTGCCTGGCAGCAGCCACATACAGCAGCAGCAGCAGCAGCAGCAGCAGCAGCAGATCGGAACCTTAGCTAGCCAGGTAAGGCAGACAGCTATCTCCATTCATTGTTGCAATCACCACTGCTGCTGCTGGTGCTGCTGCCATAAGGGCAGGTACGTCTTGCTGCAATGGAGGAAAACCCCTCCAGACCAATGCGCAACTTGAAGCTGGCAGCAGTAGCTGCTGCGTGGTGACTTTGTCTGTGGGCACATCAAGGCGACCTGTGCTGGTCTTTCTCGAAGCTTTATTCACTGTTGCTGCTGCTGCGGCTGCCACAATGGTGCAGGTGTTTCTTGCTGCAATTGATTAAACCCCTTCAGACACATGGAAGCAGGTGCTGCGTGGTGATTTGATTTGTGGGCACATCAAGGTGGCCTATGGTGACCTGACAAACACTATGATTCACTGTTGCATCCACCACTGCTGCTGCTGCCATGGGTGCAGGGCCTTCTTGCTGCGCGTTAAACCGCTCCAGACAAATGCACAACTTGCAGCTGGCAGCAGTAGGTGCTGCATGGTGATTTGATCTGTAGGCATATCGATACTAGTTATGTGTATACTTATGAATGCTTTCATCCACTGTTGCATCCACTGCTGCTGCTGCTGCTGCTGCTGCCATGGGCGCAGGTGTTTCTTGCTGCAATGGAGGAAAACCCCTCCAGACAAATGCGTGACTTAAATTTGGCAGCAGCACGTGCTTCTTGGTGGCTGAATTGTGGGCACATCAAGGCGACCTGTGGTGGTCTTACCAGAAGATATTTGGTCACTGCTGCATTCACTCCTGCTACTGCTGCTGCTGCTGCTTCCATGGGTGCAGGTGTTTGTTGCTGCAGTAAACCGCTCCAGACAATGGCCTTTCATTATGACATCAAGGCGGCCTAAATGTATTGGTCTTACCAACGATATAAATTCTGTTGCAACAATGCTGCTGCTGCTCTTCTGGGTGCAGGGCACTTTCTGCTGCGTGGTGATTTGGTTTGTGGGCACATCAAGGTGGCCTGTGGTGGTCTTTCCCTGTTGCAATAGCTGCTGCTGCTGCCATGGGTGCAGGTGTTTGTTGCGGCACTAAACCGCTCCAGACAGATGCAAAACCTCGGTAAGAATCAGATTCCCCGGGGCGGCTTTTGGTCACAGCTGGGTGGTAGGGCTGTAAGACACCTGGAAACATTGGCATTGAACTCCAGCAGCAGCAGCAGCAGCAGCAGTGGTGTTGCAGATGGCAAACCTGCTAGCAGCAGCAGCAGCAGCAATGATGATAACAACAGCAGCATTGAGGATGGTACCGTTGTTGTAGAATTAAGCAGCAACGCAAAGCCTGCTGCTGCTGCTGCTGCTGCTGCTGAGATCAACAGGCCCAGCAGCGGCAGCAGTGGCAGGCGATCTGGTAGGAGGAAAGCAGGCAGTGCTGCTGCTGCCGCTGCTGCTGCTGGCAGCAACGCCAAAGTCACAAGCACTGCTGCCAAGCCATCAGCAGCAGCAGCAGCAAACAGTGACGATTGGGATGAAGATGGCTTGAGGTGGGCGTTGTTTTCTCATCGGGCTTGACCCACATACGACCAGCAAAGATTACATCTTATTCAATAATATTCCATAAAAAATGTTGATTGATGCAACAATTCTTATCATTATCCAGCATGCAACCAGTTCTGTAAACAATATACGGGTTTTGGGGGTTTTTGACAGACATGTCAAATCATGACCTGCAAACACACCTTGCAAAAACACGTGCGCGTTGCCATGAACAATGTGGTTGTCATACAGCCCTACAGTTGTTGGTAGGTTTGCATGTTGCTTCTATCTGATCATTAGTTTGTCAGTGTGGGCATGTTGATAACACTAATGTTAAATGAACGATCACCACCAGTGCACTGCTGTCAAAGGTCCCAGGATTGCGTTGCTCATTCATCAATAGCTGACCAAGCCCTGGCCCTCATTTCAGCACCACACATGCATACTGCATCATGCAATGATTGTTGAAACCTCAGGATGAATGAATGAATGAATGAGCTCCGCATAGCGCTTTCAAGAGAGCGCTAGCGCAAGTTGAGGGAGGGCAATGTGTGTGTCGGGTCGACTTCACATTCCCTAACGTTCTACCTCTGTGCTACATGGTACAAGATGTTGCTGCCACCACTGCTGCTGCTGCTGCTGTTGCTGCTGCTGTAGGGTTGTGTGGAGCAGCGGTCCGTCTCCTTTTGAACTGTCTGCTCGTTCAAGCTGGAAGCAGTACAGGTTGAATGATCTACTCAGTTGGACACAGAGCAGCACAGACCTGGAAGTGAGGCTCATGCTGCCAGCAGGTAGGGGGGATTGGCTGACTCTGACGCTCATTGCTGCTGCTGCTGCTGCTGCTGCTGCTGTTGCACAAAAACAGTTGGTGTTGAGAAATTTTGCATTTTTATGTCCAGCATAAACCTTTGCAGAATTCTGCATGGTGACGTGGAACATGCATGCTATGTGTTGGGTTTTGCTTTTGTATTAGTAAATAATGGTTGTGTGGTCAATGGGTTTTGCTTTTGTATTAGTAAATAATGGTTGNGTGGTCAATGGGTTTTGCTTTTGTATTAGTAAATAATGGTTGTGTGGTCAATGGGTTTTGCTTTTGTATTAGTAAATAATGGTTGTGTGGTCAATGGGTTTTGCTTTTGTATTAGTAAATAATGGTTGTGTGGTCAATGGGTTTTGCTTTTGTATTAGTAAA
>NSMO01002792.1:558-19144 GCA_002588565.1 Coelastrella sp. UTEX B 3026
CCCAAAATACAATGCATGACACTGCAGCTTTCACCAGCGCATCTGACTTGCTGCATGGCTCACACACTTTGACATTGAGCATGTACACTGCTTCTGCACTCTGCAACTGCCACCAAAGCATTGCCAATGCTAGTATGCAATGCTACTGGTGTACTGGCTGTTGGAACGCCTTCGCGGAGGTGGCAACGCTACAAGTGCCATTCGTCACTGTGATTAGATGACTGCAGTGCAGCCTGCCAGCACCCATTGCCAGTGCGCTCACTATGTGTCAATGCCACAAGACAAAGCTCGACCTAAAACCTAAAGCCATTTTAAAACCCGAAAGCCATTGGTAGCTCAACTGCCAGGCGTCAGATATGTGCACCTGCTGCTGATTCTGGGCAAGTCGGGACCATGAAGTTCAGTAGTCTGTTATATCACCACCTGTCTTGCAACCGCCCTGGCGAGCACTGTGCCTGCCTAAACATTCTGCAAAGCTAGCTGTTCCCACACTAACCCTAATGCTGCTACTGCTGTCTGGCAAAGACTCCGTTAATGGCCCTTGTGGTCAGGCTGATGATGCTAGTAGAAGTATCCAAACTGCTGCCAGTCTATATAAAGGCCCTGATCCCGCAGAAATCTATAGCTGCAACCTGGAGTGGTCCCTCGTAGCTTGGCAGCATTGGCTAACATCATGCCGCTGCGCTGTGCTCTGGCTACCTGGAAATTTGTAGACCAAAATCGTCTGCATTGTTCACAACATGCTGATATCCCTGCTAATCTTCCTGCTGTTGCTGCTGCTATCCGCGCCAGCGGTTGCTTTTGCTCAAGCTCCCACCACTTGGCAAACTGCATAGCACGTACTGCCTGACTGTAGCTCACACCTGCCTGACACCCAAACGCTGAAGCCGACCCCATGTGTGGTCTGGCAAAAGAATGAGCTGTTACTGCTGTTGCCTGCTGTAGCTGCTGTGGTGGCTGCTTGTTGCTGGGTTGCTTGTGACACACGGCCGCCTGTATGCCACCGAATCAACATCTTGATAGCGAGTTCTTGACCATCATTGCGTTTGCGGCTGTCCTTGAGCTTTGAGTTCGTCAACAACGAACTGCAGCTCAAGCCCTTCATTGTACACCCTGTGCAGCAGGTCTATGTTCGGAAACTCCCCAGGCTTGTTGCGAGCTTCGCTCACATCATCTTTATCGAACATGCATAGTGCCGTTATAGCACTACGCCGCGTTAACCGGCAGTTGTACTGGTCGTCCTTGTAGATGTCATAAAAGATGGCTAGGGAGGCCATACGCTGCTGCTGGTTTGACTTGTCTACTACTGTATAATCTAGCGTAGGTATGTATATGCGAGATACAGTAAGCGGTAACGGCGGCATGTCCTTGAAATCATAGTACTCTCGCCTTTCGGCTCTGCATGCTACTGCTCGTGTGCGTGTTATTCTGCGTTGGAGTACGTGAGCTGCTGAACACGGCCGCAAACAACCCATACGATCACCCCGTAAGCAATGACTCTGCATTGTGCGTAAACAACGGAAACTGCAGGGCCGGCAGCAAGCTATCACCTGTGTTGTCAAAGACAGCCGTAACGAGCGGCCTATCGCGCATACGTACTATCGCACCGCTTGAAACACAGGGTTACATCAGACTACACCAGCTGCAGACGAGCGGGCTGACATGAGTGTCACATCTCAATGTCATGTAACACATCAAGCTGGGAGGAAATAACATGCAGCCCCAGCCACCACAGGGTGACACCAGTTGAAGCAGCGTTGTAGAACCAATATCTTCCAAGACAACCCGAATATGCCAGAACATCACCCAGACAATAATGACAAACGGTCACTACCGTCAAGCACCCCCCAAGCATAACGACAGACGAACCCTACAGTCGGACATAGCAGTGCTCAAACATAACAGCGGGACACGAAACACACCCACTATAGCCATAGCTGCAGCCCATGTGATGATGACAGACACTGTACAAGCAGCCCGCACACAGTACAAGCAGTGGCATTGCAGGACTGCATATACGACACAGACGTAACCCAACCCGACAAGGACACTGGCCCTGGGGCCCCCAGTTCAGCACTGCATTATAACACTGAAGCAGCCTGCGGTGTGCCATGTCGTGAAACATACAAACTGGAGCCAAGCAAGCTACAAGCTGTTGTCTGATTGTCCTTGTGCCCTCTACAGTATACGGGATCCCCCGGAGCTTTAGCAATGCAGGCATACCACATCACCACATCAGGCAAGCATGTACACAAGCCGGAAACATCCACAATATTATGCAAGCATATAATAATTGACCTGGCAATGCTGCAAACGAACAGTGGCACGGTCATGAAGTGCATCATGATGTACCTACTACCTCTGTTGATGTTATCGTAAACATATGCAGGGAGTATCAGAATTGTAGCAGGGTGAGTAAGACAAAAGTACGTTAAGACAAGCAAGACAGCAACATGATAAGGGTACCAAAGGCAGCTGACGTGGTTGACAGTGGTTGCCGAACGATCATATGTACCCACTCGGCCACCGCGTTGTGTGTTGCACAGTGCTGCAGACCTCAAAAAACATCCCACACAAAACCCCACTGGAACACTCTCCAACACCTCTAGAGTTTCATTCAGCACGTGAAAGCCTCTACATGCCCTAGCTCTGCCCATAAGTATGTAAATCCCTCTGCTGCTGCACCCTGTTTTGCCAGCCTTACCCTTGAAGCCTGTGATCAACCACAGCTGCCGCATGGTTCATGCATTTGACCAAGTGTGGCGTCCTGCAAGACCTAGTGCTGGAGCCGGTGGCGGTGCAGTAAACGTGGCGGTAATGCACAACGGTTTGGCCATGGTGCACATCACAGTCTGCGGTTCCAGCTAGTGGCTGATGCTAGTGAAAAAATGCTGAGAAAGCACAAGTGAGGTATCTGCTGTCACCAGGGAGGTTCACCATGTGCATACCCTGACAGTAATGCATAACCCTGGCCTGTGGCTACAGCTAGCGCATACTGCAACCCGGCCATACACTGATGAAATGAATACGTGGAAAAGACACTGTTTTGGGGAAACAACAGCATGTTGTATGTATCTCTTGGACGGTACTACAACATATGACTTCAAGCAAGCCAGCACCACAACCAGCTTTCATAGAATCAAGCTCCAAAGGCACCACACCAATCTCATTCACTCAACCGTTGAGACCACAGGCTGTCCAAACACTCTGCTGCAACCACTTCCAACCCACACTACTCTAAGTGAGAGCAGTACTAGGTAAGCAACTACCCACGGCCCTCACGGGCAAAGGGAAGCTCCACTACCGTAGTCAGTGATCCCTGTGCAAAACCCAGCATTACAGGTTTTACCCCGCACTAGTGCTTCGATGGCGCGTGGTGACAACCATAAAACGGCTCCGCAACCGCCTGATCGTGCTGTAAACCAATTCTATATTGATGATAATGCTGTTGGAGCGCTTTTGGACACCGCGATCGAGGCTTTCTTGATCGAAATGATGCCAACCATGTCCGCAACAGTACAGCGGCGTGCGTGCTGTCTGTATGCATTCATTTTACACTTATAAATGATTTAGGCCAAGTGCACTGTAAGCAGACGTCACCCTGCAGCTTTGCCACCTTGATTGCAGCAATGCGAACCCGCTGGCAGTGTATACACCTCGTAAACGATGCTTAAGCCTGCCACGATTTTGCTGTTTGAGCTCGCGAGCACGTGCGTGGCTTGAGCACTGGCAATCGAAGTGTGACGTTTGAAACAGTAGATAAAGCAAGAGGTGAGCAGCAGATGCACAGTCAAGACCATTCGCTTAATAGGCGTTGTACAAAGTGTTTTGGTGGGTGTGAGGTCTACGGGAAGCCCCCAGCCGGGGATCGGTCAGGGGCCCAACCATCAGACGGACGTTGCTTCCGCTACAGAGCCTTAGAGGCAAATCTGGTCGACAAAACTCTTAACACGGTTACTAGTTGCATATACATATGCTTGCTGGCTGCATTGGCTGCCTCATTCGCGAGCACATTTCGAGGGCCTTTTGAGTAGGGGTAAAGCCCGTAATGCAGTACATAGCCTAGTTACATGGGCCAATCAACAGTGACGCCGGTAACTGGGTGTTGGGGCCAGCATCAGAGTTTTTGACCACAGTCAGCTGCTGAACTTGTGAAGCTGTTGCAATAGAAACACCACAAGTTCCAAAGTAATGCAGCATAGCATAAGATACTGGAGGGAGCAGAAGTTGTCACAAAGCGCTATGTAGGCAACCTGCAAGCATGTTCCATCAGCCATAATCACAAATCAGAAGTAAAACCTGGCTAATAGTTGTGGCAAGCATGCAGCAACAACAAGTTCACGGCCTTTCAAGCAACAGCAGATCTTCACTTTGGCAGAGCAGATCTGCCCAAACAGGTCTAGGCCTGTTTCTAGCCTCGGTCTCACCAGTGCCGTTACAAGCTTTAATGTGCCTGCCACTATCATACAGTGCATACAAACACAACATACGATATGCTGGCATGCCGCTAACGGCATCAGCCTGGTAAACATGAACATAGTGCTCGAGTCCAACCACCGTTGCAGCAAGCTTCCATGCAACAGCACCGCAACAGCCTATCCTGGCCACACTCAAATGCTGGCAGGCCACTGTGGGCTAGCTAATCAGTACACTAAGTGCCGCGAAGGCTTTGGTGGACCACAATACCTAATAACCCGCCCTGCAATATCAGCCAGGCTTTGCAAGCATGGATTCAAGTTACAACACAATACATTGTGCCACACGTTGCTGCGCAATAGTAGTGCAAAAAAACATAGATACCTGCCACCCCACCCCCAAGCTCACCCCCGTGCACCCGGCCTGTACCCTGCTGCAGAAAGTACTGAGAATTAGGGTTGCCACTGAGTGGCCAACGCAATCCTTGGGCCAGTCCTATGTCTAAACCGCCATCAGCTGGGTATTCAAGACTGCCTAAGTATCATGGCCGGGTTCTGCTAAGGCAATATCACCAAGAAGCTGCAACTAATGCTAGCTCAAATACGCCAACTCAACCAGTGACTGACCACAGGCAACAGACTCTGCATTGGATGCCATGCAGTGCATCGTTGCAATGCTGGCAGGACATGGTGGGCTAGCTAATGAATACACTAGCTGCCACAAAGGCTTTGGTGGACCCCAAGACGCAGTAATCCACCTTGCAAGACAGGCCAGGCTTTGCAAGCTGGGTAAACACATTACATCATGCCACGCATCGTTCTGCATCAGTAGCAGTGAAATAGATACAAATAACCCCAACCCCCCCCCCCCACCCACACCAAGCCCCATCCCCCAGCCCCCGGCCCAGACCCTGCCTCACCACAACAGTCCCAATTGCCGCTGAATGGCAGTCCTAATCCGCTGAATGGCGATTCCAATCCTAGCACCCAGTCTAAACTCCCATAAGCTGGGTGTTGCAAACTGCCTAAGTATCATGGTTGCCCCAAAGGCTTTGCCTGACCACCAGACCCAATAACCCACCTTGCAACATAGGCCAGGCTTTGCAAGCAACATAATCATTATGGCTGGTTGAACACAATACACTGTGCCACGCGTAGTTTTGCAACAGTCACAGCGAAACACATATAAATACCCCCACCCCAAACCAAGGCCCATCCCCCGGCCCCATTCCCCTGCCTCCGGCCTCCACTCTGCCACACCTCAGTCCTACTTAATTCCGCTGAGTGGTAAAGCCAATCCTTGGGCCCAATCTTGTGTTTAACCCGACATACACTGGGTTTTGCAAACAGCAGTGCCTCACTATCACGGTTGGGATCTGCTAAGGCGACACCACCAAAGAGCTGCAACCAAAGCTAACTCAACTATGCTACCTCTTTACCGCTAACCAGATGATTAGATGACTAACCCCAGGCAACAGAAGATGATCATCGTGCAGCACCATCAACTGCCCCAGGGCCCCATGTCCCGCGTGCTCCAACCTAAATGTCTGCTCTGTTGAACCCACTAAGCAGCACTGGTAGGGAACACCTGGGCAGCTTGCAAGCCTGCAACACATGCTACTGCTGACAAGCAGCCACACAAAGCCCTAGCCCCACACACCTAAAGCCTAACTCAAACTGTTGGTGGCTACAAGCCAGGCCAGGGATATAGACCCTGTATTGTCAAACATTGGGCACAAAGCCAATGGATATCCAAGCAATAATGGGGCCGTGCTCATAGTGCGTATAAAACAGCAACAGATTGCCATTGGTGGCACCGCATGAATTACGCAAGCTCAGCCTGAAGTCCAACCAGATGGTTTCAGCTATCGCTAACCAGGGTTTGCCTGTTAGCACTAGTCCAACCACTGAACCCTTGTCTAGAAGACTAGAGGCCATTCGTAGTGAACGGTTGTTATAGAACATACAGACGTTTACTTTTTGTAACTTACTCGAGGTTACTCAGCATGAAGTCCAACTAGATGGTTTTCACTAGGGTTTACTGGTTTCCACGACTGCTGACCAACTAAACCCTTGTATGGAAGATCAGAGGCCGCTAGTAGTAACTGGCAGCTGCTACTACCACATACTTACATCTACTTTTCATAACTGACTCGAGGGTAGGCATAGTCTTGAGGCAGGGCAGGAGCAGTGCTTACGGACTGACATGTCATAACTGCTGCGTCGGCACTCTGGTATTCATGAAACGGCTGGTAGCCCCTAGCGGCTGAGTCTGGTGCCATGTTGGTGAGCGTGGCAGCAGCAGCAGTGGCTGCAGCAGCTACAGCAGCAGCTGCTGTGGTGGTTTCTGGGGTAGGTGCGTTCTGCACTGATGGGATCATACTGCTGCTGCTGCTGCTGTTGCTGCTGTTTCCAGCTGCTGCTAAACCCTTTTTGTTGGCTACGGATCCATCGATACTTTGGCTGATCAAGAACTGCGTCTGCTGCTGGTGCTGCTGGGGATCTACTGCTGCTGCTGCTGCCGGCGCGGGCTGAAAGCACCTTGATCTGGCACAGCAATCAATGATCCTTCTGCTGTTACACGCTAGAATCAGCAAAACCATAAACCCGCCAACGGAACTTGCCACGATGATCCCAAGTTGCCTTGTGTACTCCAGTTGGGCGTCTTTGCTTGTCCCCGCTGTTGCTGCTGCTGCTGCTGCTGCCACACTGCTGCCGCTGCCGCCGCTGCCAGCAAGTGCTTCATAACTAGGCTTGATCTGTAAGCTGTTTGGATCAACCGGGATACCTGCGGCTATCAACCTCGAGCAGAGCTCAGTCGTACAGCCTGTAAAAGCCTGAGTCGCCGCCGCCGCTGCTGCTGAGTTATTGGCAGCAGCAGCAGCAGCAGTTATGCCGTTTGTGATTGCAGGCGCCTGACTTAGTCTATACACAACCAACATAGGGTTGGTTGTCAAGATGGTGGCAGTTGCATAGAGTAGCTGTTGCTGCTGCTGGCTATGCTGCAGCAACCTGCGTCCATTGCTGCCGCTGCTGCTGCTGATCTGTTCCCCAGGCTGCTGCAGCCGTGCTACTCGGCCCTCAGCATGCCATTGGCTGGCTGAAGTGCCGGAAAGCTGTGCAATGATGTCTAACATCTTTGGGCAGTAGGTGTCATTGAACACTTGGGGAGTCACACCTACATACAAGCACACTCAAAACATGACTAACAACTGTTGCATTAATAGCTGCTGCAAATGACAAACCGATGACGAGGTATGCTGTTGACCATTCAAGAAACTTACATCCAATGTGACAACAAAAATAGAAACCTCCAGTATCCCAAGGCGTCAGAATAGACTAATAGAGTGAAGACATATTGTGCGCCCACAGGATGCTGCAAAAGCTGCCCGGTTACGGCATGTCTACGTGCGCCCTGCCACACGGGCTTCGGCACAGCCATCACATTGCAACCCTCTTTTACCTTTCATCAGCATGGACACTTCAATTGTATCTGCTGCTACCCGAGCTGTGTTGGCAGCAGCAGCAGCACTTTGGTCTACCACTGGCGGCAGCTGCTCTTCAGGCTGGGGCTTCAGCGGGGCAGCAGGCTCTGTCACAACACAAGCAGACATGCACAATATTGTGATCTGTCTATGTTGTAGATTGTTGAGACAATTGTTAAGTAATAGTTCATCATACATACCCAGACTATACTGGCAATTGCTTCTGGCGGTGCGTATTGTGGGAAAACTGAAAATTTTTTTTTAGAGAGAGAGAAGTTACAGTGGATACCTCACCATCTAGAATCACCCGTATCTTTCCATCAGCTATTCAAAGCTGCTCAGCCAAAAAGGCTCAGCCGAGTGATCATGGCTGGGCAAATTGGCCCTGAAGTGGCGTTCAGCATTGCATGCATCTACAGCTGTAGCTTGATCGATATCTGCATTGTTCTGAACCCTTAGTCGCAAGGGTTAATGTCCATTGCACACCTTCTGTTGTTGTATCATCAACTGCTGGGCTGCTAGTAGGAGATTCTGGGATCTCTGGTGACTTTGCCACTTCACTGGGACTCGGCGTGACTGACTCAGCTGGTTCCGGGATCGCTGGTGACTCCGGCTCTGGGACCGGTGGTGATTCCTCAGCGGGACTAGGAGTGAGTGGGGCTGGTTCTGGGACCTGGGGTGGGTCAGGGACTGGGGCGGGAGCAGGAGTGACGGGGGGTTCTGGGACCGGTGGAGGGTTGGGGTTTGGAGGTGCTGGGGTTGGGGGTTGGCCAGGGGTTCCTGGTGCGCTAGGGTTTTGTGGGCTCGGGGGTGCTGGTGCCGGTGTTGGCGTGGGTGCTGGGACCTCTGGTGGGTCAGCTGGTAACTGCAAACTGATGCTGCCGCTGCGCATTTGTTGCAGGAGGTTTGCACTGAAGAATTGCAATAGGTGCCTGCTGGTGGTGCCCGAAGTTTGTGACACTGGCTGAACCCCAGTTGATGGTGTGCTGCGTAGCACTGCACTGCCATTTGCTGCTGCTGTATGTGCTGCTGGTGCTGCTGCAGTGACACCTTGTCTGCTGTTCTCCAGTGTCAAGGGGTTGCGGGTGTCTATGCTACTGCTATGAGGTATTGCTACTGCCACGCTGAGATGCAGCAGCAGTAGCAGTGGCAGTAGCCTTGCTGTTGTGCGCAGAAACAGTGCCTTGCTGTGTGCCATTTGAGAGCTGGGATCTATACTGCTGTGTAAGAGTGCGCTATGCCACTTTCCAACGCTGTTTCAACCTTCGGTAAGTGCAACAGTACAAACAGCAGAGCATGAATTGCCTACATTGGCACAGGCGGTTGGCGCCTACAGTTCTACTGTGCTTTGCTGATAGATACGTGAGATAACAGTTTCTTGCACCAGCTGTTTGCACCTTATCAGCAGGCAGACAAGAAGAAGCATTGTATGCTTCTATCACGCGGGCCCGAGCATTCAATGCACGCTTCGAGCAGTATAGCAAAGGCTGCTTCAGTAGGGACCTAGCAGAAGTGTACACAGCAGACAGTCGCTTCTGCGTACCTCGTCAGCGCGGCACGTCGACGTATGGCAATTACAAAATAGTATTCACACGTCTCTTTTGGGATCTAAGTATCCGTATGGGAAGTAATTAATCGCAGACAGCTGTGTCGACCAACGCGGACGTGGGCACCGGCGCTTGTAATGCACTGATACCAACCCAACTACTTGTTGATTGTGTACACGACTATGGCTGGCATCCAGGTCGCTTAAGCAAGCAAACGACAGCGTGTTCGACAGTTCCGATGTATGGAATCCGTTAGGTTAGCGCGCTATTGCTACGAGCCGAGCATATTGCTTTAAGTATTATGCCGAGTTACCAGAAAATACATGTATTGACAGCACCAATAATCAATGCCGGAAGATGTTCTGGATGCTACAAAATGTGGCAGGCGCCCGCGCGCAATTGTCAAATGCGGCTGTAGCCCATTATGTTGCAGCAGTGCTTCAGAAACCCGCCAGATGCAAGATATTGAGCTTTGATCTACTTACATGACACCACTGCTCCATGCTTTCCACAACAGTTCCAACTGCACACGCGTGTATAACATGTACGAGTGTGCTTCAAACGTTTTGTACGCAAGTTAACTCGCGAGTGGGCCAACAGTACTGTACTACTAGTAGACGGCATCATCACAAACGCATTTGAATTTTAAGAGCGCACATGCAGGAGCGCGCAGCATGCGCATCTGATGCCACCAGGCTGCAAGCACACTGCCGCAGTAATCCAATACTGGCACGTCAGTGCGCACTGGTGCATGGCACTGCAGTCTTGCCAGCGCACCTATCTTGTTGCATTGGCTCCTTCAATTTTACTGGTGCTGTAAAAACACCAGTAGGCCTTGTTACCAAGCTGCATCCAGAAAACAGGCACTATACCCCTTATAAAGTCTAAAGCCTACACCGCACAGGTCCCAACCTCGTCTCTAAATTCTAGGTTACGTATTTTGCCGTAGATTGCCGTAGGGAAATACGCCCCGTAGGTTCCGACGGCCCGCTACGGGGCCCTACCGTCGCCCTACTGGCCCGTCTGACCTGCGTATTCCGACCGTCAAAGTTACGGCGACATAGTCCCGACGGCTTGCGACGTAGTCGTAATTCCAACGCAGTTCATACGTGGTTTCCTGAATATGCAGAATAGGCCCGTTACAGCAGAAGGATTGACTCTAATAAGTACTTTGTGTTGTGTTGATCATCTGCACATGCCTAAAGTCCGCAGGAGCCTGGCCCCGGCCCCTCAAAACGCAAGAGAGGCTGGCACATTATGTAGAACAGAGTAAACCGGCTTATTGAGATTGCTGCCAGCAATAGTACTGCCAATAGCAGCCTCAATGATGTGTATGACATTCTAGGATACTACAGCAACCTGCTTTCAATAGTTTTGCCAGGGGTTGCTGCACATAGTGAACACCAAGTTGCGGCTTTGGCGCATGCATGCAACATGGAACGCAAAGCATACGTGATCATGTTTAGGAAGCTGAGGTTATGGCATGTGCCAACTGGTGGGATTTGTTATGTGGACTCCCGCTAGCGACGCCGTGGCATCAAGCACCTTCTTCCCTGGCCCACTCAATGCTAGATAGCAGCTAGCAGGCATAGCTGCAGTATATATAGCACACAAGACTGATGCTGGTTAGATGGCTTGCATAACCTGCTAGCAGGTACAAGCGCTTGTACCAGCGGTGATGACAATATTAGGCAATCTGAGCAGTGCAGCTGCGCATGCTGCATGAGTACGCATGCATACGCCTGCAGATGCATGCGTGGACTGCAGATCATTCACAGCCCATGCAGCACCAACGGCAACACATGTGCACACACTTCCCAAGTAAGCTGCCTAGCAGGAGGCAACTTGCTTGGGTTGAACCTGCTTATCGAAGACTTGGGATGTTCAATCAGTCCTGGGCCAGGAGCTCAAACATGTGTAACCATCTGCCTGAAACACTGCAGACTAGCCCCTTCTGAAGTATTTCTCAACACTCTCATAAACGCCCCTGTAACAATGTGATCATGTAGCTTCTGGCATACTCTCAGTAGTACCAGACCTGTGGTCACACTACAATGCAATTTGCACAGTGGCCCGGGGGCGTGCACGCTTGACCCGTATGCTAGTCTTTAACAGTAAGCAATGTCGATTACACCGTAACATACCATAGCTGTAGACACACGTTCGATGGTCCTGAGCGGCTCAGTGAGCACAGTATTGTCTCAGCGCTCTTTCGCCCAGCACTATGCGGAGCCTCATACCCATTTAATGCAAGTACACGCTGCAATGTGCGCAGCAATCCAGTCACGATCCTTTCACGTGTGCGCAGCAAAACCACCAGCTGTTCAAAAATTGGGCACTTCGCCTTGACCCCACAGCCTGCGCAGGACGATGATCTACTCACTCAGATATGTCTTGAAGGAGTAATCTGATGGTCTGGAACACATTGCCAGCACGCACTACGTGAACGCTTTCAACTGACAAACAGCTACGTCTCAATAGCTGTAGACAGCGTGTACAATTAGTTCCGAAGCAATCACCCTAAAATATCGCACAGCAGGGGTTGGTGGTAGCGCTCTATGCCTTCAACTCTTTGAGGACCAAGAATATGCGGATTTGGGCGCAGATCAAGGTGCGTGTCGTGCTTCTTGTACAGCGTACCTGCGAGCTGACAGCACCGTTATCATGTCGACGGGTCAGCCAGTGCTGCAGCGACTACAGCCTGGTGCGTTGATCATCAGACCGTTGTACTCCGATCTTCTGTATAAAGGGCTGCAAGCGAAGCAGAAGCTATGATATGCAGTACCAATCGTATGTAGTTATATTTGATGTTGAATCAGACCGTGGGCAGCACTACTCACTGTTGCTGTGCCTCGTAGACTGTGGAACGGTGCATATGGTACTTCGACAGCCTTGTAGCAGGCGGATGGTGGCTCACCTACATATAGCCAACTACTACGTTCAAGTAGCCCCCATCCTCGGCATTCCCCCAGCATAAGGAGTAGAAGTGAGGACAAAGCTGTCACACATCAGCACTGTGCTGTTGCAACAGTAATAACTGTCCTAGGGGTTACGGCTGTTGCAGGGCACAACACCCAAGAACTGATACGCACGGCAGGCGAAGCCTTGAACGCTGCTCGCAGGAGCATGTTCATGGATGAGGTCTCTCATGTGGGCAGTCGCGCTCCCTGCAATGCGACACCGGCAGAACTGCATGGCATGTGGCTACCTCGCTGAAACAAGTCGGCATTCTGTCTGTAGTCTTTGGTCGAGCCCAACAAGTTCGAGCAGGTGCGGGTAGACGGCAGCAACATGGTTTGCAGGCAAGATGTACCAGTCTATGCATGGTTGTGGCCGATTCGCTACAAAAGCGCAGTGCAGCCTCCTCCTCCCGTGTTCTCAATCAACTCTTCTGACTGGCATCACGACACACCCTGGCATTGCATCTGTGGGGTGAGTTAGATGGTATAGCTGCTTATGGTATTTTGCCCGATGTAGCCGCATTCTTCAACACTGCTTGACTCTCAGCCTTACATGATATGTTGACCCACTGATTGCAGTCTGTCCAGCAATCTGCATGGTGTCTGTTTGGGCGGGCCATGAATGTCTCAGGATCAGGCAATACATACACTTTCCTGCTTCTGCTGTCCAGGTGAAGAGTGTCCGAACGGAGGTTCCAACTGCAAAAGTTGATGTATGGGCGAAAGGGGACCCTGTTCAGTGCTGTAAGGGCTGACTGACTTTTAGCATCATCCAGGCAAGTTTCTGAGTTTGCATACATATGTGCCTTGTACCTTGACAATGAGCTTGTTGGCATACAGCTGTTTTCAAACACCCGCCAGCCCAAGCATGTTCCCTGTATTATGTGGCAAGCAGGTCTGTAGAACAGTTGCTGAAAGCAACATGCTTGACTTTGTCCCTGGGTTTGGCTTTGGTTGGCAAACACATCAGCACTCACGGCAAGCACATCAGCATGTCAACTTATGAAGCATCGCACATGGACTGAGGCATGTAGTGTACAACCGATCCACCTGTTGGCTCGTGGTCGCATGGCATGATATGGTCATTGTGATGCGACGTGATGCAGAAGGGTTGTCGTGTTCACAGAGTACAGCACAAATTTGACGCTGCTGGTGCAGGCTTGCTCTAGCCCTTGCACAAATGCATTGAAGCGCCTGTGTGTTTGGTGCCAGCGCCTCACGTCCTGTACCATGATGTGGTAGAATCTGTCCAGCTGATTACATGTCATGATCATCAGACAAGCTGGTCTGTTACAAACATTGATACCACTCACTCATTTGTTGTCGTTGCAAACTGCCGCTGCAGGTACGCCATCCACTGCAAGGTCAGATTAATGGAGCTGTACCGACGGAGACGCTGTCATTCAGGCTTCCGTGGATCTGCAGTCAGACTACCTTGAGTGCTTGAAGCAGCTCCGGGAGTGGCTTACGTCAGTTGATACGTAAGCGTGAAGTAGATTTCATCTACTGCAGTCAGCTGCGAGCCTTCAGGCGCCGAGCACAGTCGCTGATAGCTAAGCAGAGGATGTTATGAAACTTGTAGACAGCAGTATTGGTCAAGGGTAAGGTGATGTGCTTGCTACTTGCTACTGCTGCAGCTATCAGTTTGTTTGTTGCATGGACTATCCTGATGCTGTTTGTTTAGTTAACGGCATGCTACTGAGAAAGTACAATTCTGTCCATATGGATGCATCATATAACTAAGTTATGCACATGAAGCTATGTGAAGCTATGTAAGCTATGCAGTGCATACAGAGCTGGCACAACCCATTGGTATGTGGTGCTAGTGATTTATGTGCATGCGAACAAATGTAATGTGAGAGTCAGATGTTGTACCTGCAGCGTATGCTGAAACGATTTGGTTCAAGTTGTGAGAGGCATGTATCTTGTTTGTGTTGTGCACTAAGTTCTTCATAGCTCTGTTGGAGTTGTGCATATACAATGATGTAAGTGTTCTGGTGTTTACAAATATCGCATAAGCCACTAATTCAAGTGGCCATGTGCAGTCCTACACCTTCTGCTTTGTACACTGTGTTATTATCTGTGTATCATGTGAGGTTTGAACGTTGTACCTGCAGGATATGATGAGACAGCTTTGTGTGGGTTGCAAAAGACAGTGTACACTTGTAGTTGTCTGCGCTAGGTTCGTCATGGCTCTTGCGCATGGTAATGCACACATGGTGCATTGATGTAGTTGTGTGTAATATGTACCACTTGTTGATATTCAAGTTGGCATGGCAAAGGGTAGTATTGGGATCTGTAACACCAAGCATCGGCTCAACCTTTAGCAATGAGGGCTACTGTCTATCAAATGACGAGCTTCAAGTCGATCAGGCATGCACAGAGCGTTGCCAGGGCAATGAATTCACCACAGCAATACCTGCCGTAACCTGCACGTCATTCGACCGTCTACCTACGCACGCGTCCGTCGAACGTCTGGCCTACGTAACCGTGGCCACTGCGTAGGTCATACGCGGCCGTAGGACCTACGTCGACTGCGTAGGGACCCTACGGCAGCGTACATAATCTACACCGGTCCTACGGCCCTCCGACGGGGCCGTAGGAGACCGTAGGTCATACGCGTAGAACTACGGGCCCAGGATTTAGAGACGCTTGGGACGGCCACAGACAAGTTTGCCCCGACAAGCTGTCTGCAACAGCAGCAGCTCATCCTATGCTGCTGAGCCTCTGAGCGCTGTGTCTCACAACAAGTTCACCTCAATCTTCCGGTTTCAATCCTGATTCCAGGTCAGTAGCATACAAGGTCAATCCTAAAATCCTGTGCATCAGGTGCACAGGCATCCCGATGCAGATAGATAAGTGCGTAGCAGTGACAGTACTATATTATGGCCATGCACTGCTTTACATTACACCGCACTGCTGTGAAGCTCACTGCATTGCTTTGGATCACAAGATCCCAGTACTGCTCACGCACAATGCCACTCTGTGCACACCTGTGCAAAGTGTCAACATTGCTGCAAGGGGTCGCTACAAAGACATGCAAGTATCCAATGAAGCAGCTTGACACACAGGTGTCAGCAGCACAGCTTTCACAACGGTTTCACAGCACCATGTTGAACACCACAACATCGTAGCAGCACAGATGTTGCACCATGCATCGGACGGCGAAATAAATAGATTTGAATGATAATCAAAGTCTACTGCTGCTGCTGACAGTCAGGCAGTGCACAAGGAAAAAGCTGTCAACACAACAGACATTCACAACACTGAGGGTTGTGCAAATCGTGCATGGTTCCATAAAACACAGCGTGATCAACATAGTAATAGCCACTAGGAAGGTCACACAATCAAAGTAACAGTCCTGCCCCATCTTCAAACAGTTACTACTAGCCTGGCACGGTCCTGACAGCGTACAGTTCACTGGATGCCATAAACTGCTGTCAGCATCACATGCATTGCAGGACACGCACGCCAGGTCAAGTTGAACACACCCAAACACACTCAGTCTGCTAGTTTGCTATGTTAGTTAGTAGAAGCTGGTACTAGTAAACATTCTTGAATAGTCTTGGTGCAGATAATTGACCATAACATCCTGGATACTGTAGTAGTACAGAGCGACACGTGTCATGTACACATGCACACAGCACACCGTAAAGCCTGCCAACGTGGCTATTGGGCGGCCCCCACAACAGAGAGGCACCCAACAGCTTTGAGCTGGTCAGGCCAGTGCCTAAGCCCTGGTTGGCATTTGCAACACAACCAATTGAAATGTAACCGCCAGCTGAAGCTTTGACAGACTGCCCAACCCAGATTGCAGCAGATGATCCTGAGTCTTTAATAGAGGCATACTCTGGCATACTCTGGCTCCCTGACTTGTACTGATATGTGCCACAACATCACTAGCCCATTCGTGATACATACTGTGAGCTCAGAGCAGAACACTCAGATCAGAACACCGGTGTGGCAAGGTACCAGTGTCACCAGGGATTCAAAACCCCTGTTAGGAAGAATGTAACCCAAATAGGCTGCCCACCAGCCATAGCTCTAAGGCCACCAGCCCCGCACCTGGTTTCGGAACACCATGATGCTCTTTTGCCACATGGCCACATGTCGCTGCCAACACGTTTACTGCAGGGTTTGCACACGGTGTGATGGCTGCTGAATCACCAGTATATCAGGCCCAGCCATCCCAGAAGGCGCCGGCTGGCTCGCCCAAGGCGATTCAACAGTGGTACCGGTTGCAAATGCGCTCATGCTGGTACTGGGCGTGCCTGAGAAACCACCCACGGACCCGCCAAAGGTTGTGCTGGATACACTGCTGCTCTCAATCTCTGTGCAGCTGCCACTGTGGATATCATCCGAAGATGCTGATGCAACGCTGTGTTTGTCACCCCGAGCCATCCCTGACATAATCTTCTTACTGCTGCCCCTGCTGCTGCTGTTGCTGGTGCTTTTGCTGAGCATACCATCTACAGGTTCTGTTGTGGTCTTGCTTGAGAGCTGTGTTTCTGGTCTGCGGCTGCAAGTGTTATGACAGCAGTTGATCAACCGTCCGCTGTTAACCGCCAGAACCAACAGCAACACAAACCCTCCGACGGACCCTACAATGATGATTGCAAGCTCACGAGCACGCACCAAGTCCGCATGTCTGTCAACTCCTGCACCCTGACTACTGCTCCCGCTGCTACTGCTGTGGACAAGGCTATCTGGAAAGGAGTACTTTGGCCAGATTTCTACGCTGCTGCTGTCAACTGGTACACCTGCTGAAACGAGCTGCTCGCAGAGCTCCAGATTGCAACCCGTGAACATTCCGGGCTGTTTGACATCAACTGAAGTTGACACAGAACTCTTCTGTGCAGATGATGCGGACGCGTCTGTGGTTGATGTGGGGCTGGAAGGCTTTTCTGGAGGCTGACTGAGTCTGTATACTGCAAGTTGAGGATTTGAGGTGTTGCAAGACAGAGTAACCTGCAGCAACTGCTGCTGCTGCTGCTGTTCGTCAGCAGCAGATGCTGTCTGTAGTAGTAGGCGCCTGGGAATGCTGCTGTAGGTCTCAGATGCATGCTGTGCATTTGTCACATGTGACACTAGCAGTTGCTGTGCTTGCTGCTGCTGCTGCTGCTGCTCTTCAGTTGTAACAGTCCAGAGGTCTATCGACATGCCTGAGATCTGAGACACAACCTGAAGCACTTTGCCCTTGTAGCTCTTGTCAAACATGTCTTGTGTGGTACCTGTGGACGGTAGAAAGCAGGTACGCCCATGTTCATAAGGAATTCTTCAAGGCTGCAAATGTGACACCACGGGTAAAGCACAAGGTTGTTGAATGTTCAACAATAGCAGCTAGCTGTTGTGACCATGACAAGATTGAACCAAGAGTCAGAGCCTTGCTATGCAGTTCATAGAGTCAGGTCCCATTGGCATTGGTGGCCACACATTGCCCGTGGGCTAAACAAGACAACAGACAACTTGCAGGATGATACCAGCCCTGACATTGCCGCACTGGACGGCGTATGGTAGTCACCTCTCAAGTTCAATACAATGATCACAAGCTCTGGTAGCAATGGTTGTTGTACTGCCGGACTGCTGACAGGCTCCGGCTCAGGGGAATCTTCTGGATCCACCCAAACCTCGGCTCTTGTTGACACTTGGGGCTTTGACACTGCTTTGCCAACTTGGTCCCCTGTAACGTCAAGCTGAGTGTTGGGGGATGAAGCAGTACTTGGATCTTGCTTAGAATCGATGGAAGGGGTTGAGGCTTCTGTATCAGGAGCTGCTGCTGACGTGTCACTGCTGCTGCTGCTGCTGCTGCTCATGGCAGTGGGTGGGACCTCCGATGACGCTGGTTCTGGGACCTGTGGTGTCTCTGCTGAGGGAGTGGGTGCGGCTGGGGTCGGTTCGGGGACTGCCGGTGCTGGGGTAAATTCGGCGGGACTTGGGGTGTCTGCGGATGGTGGCGGGGGAGGGTTTTGGGCCGGCGGGGCAGGGTTTGAGAATGCGGTAGGTTGTTGCTGATCGCCCGATGATGACTGATCCTTAGACGTCTTGGACCTGTCCTGCTTGTCCTCCATGTCTTTTTGTCGAAGACTGCGCAAGGACAGCAGAAACCTTCTGCCTACTGCTTTGCTGCTGCGACTACTGCTGCCTATGCTGGGGCCAGTACTGCTGAAGACCAGAAGTGT